>PVJI01003116.1:0-130237 GCA_004026765.1 Micronycteris hirsuta
TAAAATTGCTGTCCTTACGGCACATGCATCAGTCACAGAGCCATTTTGTGGCACTTCAGCAGTGTCATGGGATTTGACCTCAGGCAGTGCTCAGGTGGAACTGCCTTCTCTGCCGGAATGTGTTCTCGCACTGTCCGGAGCCTGATGCAAAGCACAGGTCGGGCTTCAGGGGGCCTGGGATGCCTTCAGGCTGTAGATAAAGACAGTAGTGACCACACAGATCCCCTCCTGGAACAGCATCGAGGGGCTGAGAAATTGAATGAATCGTTTGTAGAAGGCCTTGATACCCCGGGAGCTCAGTGGAGGGTTACGCTAAAACTTGGAATTCAAGAACTGAGATGGCACACAAATGTGCAGAATAGCTCTGACACCCTGATTGTTTGTTAGGGCGGCTCTGAAGCATGGCTCACAGGCAGCGGGTACGGGGCTGGCTTGTCCTGGGTCCAGGGGCCTGACCGGCGGTGGGTGCTGTGCCTCTCTCCCCGAGTCTTCGCTCAGCGCTGCCGGACTGGCAGCCCAAGACCAGCTGTGGGGGCATTTCTGCACTCTGGAATCACAGACACTGCAGTGGACATGGTTTTGGGTGGAGCCAGTCATTAAACATTTCCTGGCCCGCCACTGGGTATGCGCCTTTCTAGTTAGAATGTGAGCTGGCAAGAACGTACACACCAGGAAGTCACTGTCATACGCTCTTTGGGAAATTGAACTTACTGTTATTTGAAAGTTATTAGGTGTGCCCTGCGTATTTAAAGAACACAAATACTTTCTGGAAAACTACGTGGAGCAGCCTTCTGAATATTGCGGATACGTTTCCATTTATAGAATGTGCAGACTTTATCAACATGATTCAGAATTTGCTTCCTTTTTATTGTTTCACGTCTGTTCTCACGCCTGCCGCATCCTCACGGGCTCTCGCCCCCTTTGCAGGAGGTCGGTCATAGAGGTCAGTCGGGCCCTGAAGGAGCTCTTCCACGAGGCCCGAGAGCGCGCCTCCAAAGCCCTCGGGTTTGCTAAAATGCTGAGGAAGGTGAGAGAGCGGTCCGTGTTAATGACTGTGATTTACTTAGTTTTTGTTTTTCTTGTTTTTTAAAAGTCAACTCTAAAGAAGTTTCTTTGTAACTGTGACCCTAGGATCTAGAAGTAGCTGCTGAGTTCATACTTTCAGCTCCGGTTAGAGACCTTCTGGATGTTCTGAAATCAAAACAGTACATTAAGGTAAGTATTTAGCATGATATAATTGAGATTCTTTGTCTTTCTTACTTTGCCCTAAAACAGGAAAGCTGTGTCTTAAAGGTCCAGATAGTAGATATTTTGGCTTTCCGGGCTGCACGCTGACCCCAGTTGTAAGACTAGAAGACCAGGTTTTTCATACTTGACTTACTGATGTCTTAAGAATACAGATAAAATAAGCGAAGATTTACTCAGACTGTTTATTTTATTAAATTAGTTACACATACATAGATAATGTGTATAAAGTAATATGTTGATTTTAAATAGTTGTTTTGTTTTTCACCCTCACACTTCCTGAAAGGCAGTTCAGACTTTCGACATGAATTTTTGACATCCTCGACATCACCAGAGCCACTTTCTGAGTTGCCATCTCTGCTCCCATTTACGTTCTTTGAGATTTAGTCCGTTTAGAGTGTGTGTGACATTGTTACTGGAAACTTCAGTCGAAGCCTGCAGTGCATCCCACCCACATTTTTGTGACTTGTGGGGCACCATCACTGTATATTCTGTGTGAAAGGTGTTCCTCCTCACTGAGTCAGGTGACGTCCTCTTTCAAAGACATCACCCACACAGACTCCGCGGGCTCTGTGCTGAAAACCCCGGCCACCCGCCCCCTGCTGGCTTTGCTGTCTGGGAGCCGCTCTCTAAAGACGAGGTCACCAGCCACTGCTGGTCGCGGGGCTTTCAGGTGGCGCTCCCTGCCTGGAGGAGTGTGTTCTCTGCTGCTGCAGATCAAGGCCCCACAGGAGGCCCTGCAGGCGGGGAGGCTGCTCGCGCCCCTCCGTGCTTTGGTTCAGTGCCTCTCCTACCTCTCCTTCCCCAGGCCTGCTTGTCTTTTTCTAGGTTTTTAGTTTTTTTTTTTTATAATACTCTTGTAATTTATGACATTTCTTAATTCAAGATTTTGGGTGGTTCCTGTCCCAGGTGCAGATTCCTGGCCTAGAAAACCTGCAGCTGTTTGTCCCGGACACTCTTGCTGAGGAGAAGGGCATTGTTCTGCATTTGCTCAACGCGGCTGCAGGGAAGGACTGCTCCAAAGACGACGTGCTGATCGACGCCTACCTGCTCCTTGCCAAGCACAGCGACCATGCACGGGAGGCAGAGGATGGCTGGGCCACGTGGGAGGCCCCGCCGATCAAAATCGTGCCTCAGGTGGAGACTGTCGATACCCTGAGAAGCATGCAGGTGTGCCTCCCTCCTGGGCCCCACCCACCACTTCTCCCCTCCCTCCCGGCTCCTTCCTGAGAGTTCTTACCGGGAAAATGAATTCCTAGCAGCTCCTGCGCGGCAGGTTTGGCCGCCATGGGAGTCTCAAGTACACACGTCCCCAAAATAGGCCTTGGTGTCGCAGCAAACAGTTTTGTAGCATTGCTTGTGCTAAACATCCCATCCAAGTCTGTAAGTATGTTAAATTATACTGGACTATTTGAACTATTTTATTTATATCTTTTCTTAGTTCAGCCATGTCCTCAGGTCTATACATCCATGATTTAAAAGAGGTGACCTTACTCACTGAATCTGTAGTTCCAGTTCTCCAAGAACTCTGGTTTATTGGCTACGTAGTTTTCATTTGTGTAGTGTAGTCTCACCTCCCTACCTAGCAGAGTCTCCGTAGTTTATATAACTCACCAGTTAAAACTGTTGGCAGCTTCCTCATATTCTGTGTTCAGTGAGGGGCAGTTTTGGCAAGTGCTCACGTGCCCCTACACTCAGCCTGCCTGGGCTGAGAACCCCAGCCCCCGGCCATGACCACAGGTGTGCCCGTTCTGGGTGCGTCCCGTCTTGGCGAGTGCTGCTCAGTCTGCGCCGTCGTCTGAGCCAGCGTGTGGGGTTCATGTACATTCCGCCTCCCACCCTTGCGGCTCATCAGCAGCCCTAGCAAGCCCAGAGTGTTGCTGGTCAGTGACCCTGTCTCTGCGTCCCCAGCTATCCCCATAGTCACACCACATCGCTCCTTTCCCAGACTGTTGCAGTGACCTTCCCCTCTTCATTTCCCCGCTTCAACCCTCACTTTTCTGCTCCACACTTCTGCTGGTGTTTGTTTTGGTACTTCCAGAGTGATCTTTCTAATATGTACGTCTGATCACATCACAGATCTGCTCGAACTACTAAAAGAATAAGAAGAATAAAGTCTGGTTTCTTACAGTTTCACTCAAGGCCCCCAGCTCAACCCACTGTCTGTTGCGTGTTCCCCCTACTGTGCTGCTCCCACACACATGCACACGGCTCCAGGCAGGCTGAGCTGCCTGGAGTGCTGGGATAGTTCAGAGGTGTCACATAGCTCAGTCCCTGGGACTCGTTGGTGTTGTGCCTCAGGTCCCAGACATCGGTGCCCACTGTGTGTTGCTCAGGGGAGCAGCCTGGCTGGGCAGCAGCTTTCTGGTCGGACGGCTGCCGGCCAGGCAACGCTGAGGCTGGCACTGCTGTCCCACGAGGTCGAGCTCAAAGGGGAGGCCGTAACCGGACCAGTTTTTAGTCTCCATGCTTGATTTCCCTCCAGGTGGACAATCTTCTGCTAGTCGTCATGGAGTCTTCTAACCTCGTGATTCAGAGAAAAGCTTTCCAGCAGTCCGTCGAGGGGCTCGTGACTCTGCGTCAGGAGCAGACGTCCAGCCTGCCGGTCATTGCCAAAGCCTTGCAGCAGCTCAAGGTATTTCTCGTCGGCCGACTGCAGCTAGTTCAGTCACGTTGGGAAGTCCTGCCGCAGAACAAGGGCGCTGCAGTGAGGTGCCGTTCAGTGGTCGTCCCGCTTCCCCTCTCTGCCCGGGACACATCTCTTTGAGTCTAAGTAGCAGGTCTCTGGGTCTTTCCTGGGATGGTAGAGCCTTAGGATTAGAAAGGGTAGAAATTTGAAGTTGTGTGACGCGTAATGGTCACATGGTCAATTTCTAGAAAAGTTGACATTGGAGTCTAGGTCTCTTCGTTCTTATTCTTCAGCAGTAGTTACTAGAGGTACTCCAATAACATAGAGTCTGAAAGAAGATTTATGTCTTCTCTCATTTAACAAACACACTAGCCAAACTAACTGTGGCAGAGAGCCCGTCGTAGACGGGGGCACAGGTCTCAGAGCTCGCAGCGGGCTGGGGCTGGGCCTGCGCTTCTCGTGAGTCCCTGCGTTCAACACTTTCTGCATCCTGCCCCACGTCCTTGTCTTGACCTCATCCTCGCTGGCCCGCAGGCCATCGGTCACGTCGTCTCAGTCCCATGAGGCTTGACTTCCGCGAGAAGCAGCATGTCTTACAGTTACAGGGAGTGTGGTGGGCACGGTTCTCTCCAGTCCCTCTGACTGCTCTGACCCACCTGCCAGCATCGCCTCTTCTGGATTGTCCTCTCCTCCAGCACCAGGACGGGGGCTCTCCTCATTTAGTGTGAATCAGTGAGCTCTGGGGCGTGCAGAGTTATAGGTCAGGTGTCAAGAATGACACTGGTTGTTCTTGAGCATAAGGAATTTATAGGCTAGGGACCTGAGTGGTCACGCGAGGTTGCAGGGGAGGGAGAGGTTAGAGACTCCTGGTAGCACCCAGGACAAGCCAGCAGGGAGGCATCCCAGCGCGGAGGGTTTCAGAAGCTGCTTGCTGGACGGGGCTCCCAGGACGGGGCTCCCAGGAGGAACGTTTGGGCGTTGGTGTCCATGGTCAGGCTGGGGGAATGCTCACTGAATGTCGGAGAGCCTGGTTGGGCAGGGTCTCGGTGTGTACAGTGGAAGGTCACAGGAGACGGGCTAATACGATTGGTGGAGAGATCTTAGATTTTACTCTCTGAGCCTGAGGGCATTGCTGAGGTTTAGGGAGAGTGTTTCGGAATGATGTGTAAGGGGGCCTTCTGAAGGAGACCATGTGTTTGGAGGGGTGTGTTTATAGGTGGGGGGGTGGAGGGGCCCAGTGGGGGGCTATTGTCATATTGCTTTTAATGAGACAACAAAGCTGGAACTGTTGACATGTTGGATCAATAATTCTTTGTTTTGCGGAGCGGTCCTGTGTGTTACAGGATGTTGAGCAGTGTCCCTGACCTCTACCCAAGAGGTGGTAGTAGCTGTGACTCTTCCTCCAATTTTGACAACCAGAAATACCAGTGTCCCCTGGGGGGTAGGTAGGATGTAGTTGGGAACCCCAGAACTAGGGATGGCAGGGGGTACGGAGGGCAGGACGACACGGTCCTGTTGTGGGGCTCGTTTAGGAATAAATCGAGAGCACACGCTGGGCTTGAGCCACGCTCGCCTTTGAGCTGCAGCCAGAGGAGGACCAGCTGGCGGTCGGTCTGCGAACGCGTCAATGCGGTGCACGTCTGCTCTGAGACCGCGTTGCAATTAGGTGTGAGCATTTTAAATGGACTTTCCCCTCTTGTATTTCATAAGACGTTAAAGAATACCTAGTAAAAATGAAAGTGATAAAATTCCTCTGTTTTTGGTCACTCCTTTTGAATAACCAAAATAACTGGTCGAGAAGTACTGTACGGGTTTATGTCTGTGTGGTGGATGATGAGAGAAACCTTCCTCTAAAATACATAAGTATTGTGTGATTTGCTTCGTTTTGGATTAATTGTGGTTTGGGACTCTTTAGAATGATGCATTAGAGCTTTGCAACAGAATCAGTGATGCCATTGACCGAGTGGACCACATGTTCACTTCAGAATTTGATGCTGAAGTCGATGAAGCCGAGTCGGTCACACTGCAGCAGTACCACCGAGAAGCGATGATTCAGGGGTACAACTTTGGGTTTGAGGTAGGTATAGGCAAGAGGAAAACCAGCACAGCGTCGCAGTTGCTTCGTGAATCACTCCCAGGAGTGTCCTGGGCCTTGTACGCAGAGTTGATTATTGGTTGTAATCGCAGCTCAGTCAGGATGCCATCCTGCACCAGTGCGGAACATTGGAAATGCTGGTTTACTTTCAAACTGTCAGATAGCTGCCAGGTTTTTATTTTGTGTTAATAGCTGTCTACTTATATTTGAAAACCTTCTTTCATGAGATGTTCAATACCATAAAAGCACATTCTTAATTTAAACCTGTGAGTTAGATATTGGTGAATGTGCATTTGAAGACATTATGTTCTGACTCTTCATGCTGTTCCCAGAACGCGTTGTTTTTTATGGATTTTGCTTTTTGTTTTTAGAAAAAAGTCATTTTAAACAGATGTAGCATTATAGTGTTTAGGTATTTGTATAATTGTTTTCTTCTTAATTTTGATATACATGAAATTTTACAGTATCATAAAGAAGTTGTTCGCCTGATGTCTGGAGTGTTTAGACAGAAGATTGGAGACAGATACATAAGCTTTGCCCGAAAGTGGATGAATTATGTCCTAACGAAGTGTGAGAGTGGCAGAGGCACCAGACCGCGGTAATGACCCAGTGGGGTGTCCTCCCTGAGACGTGTGGGGTGGGCGGGGACTTCTGTCTTGTATTTGATGGGGGGTCTCTGAGCAGATGACACAAAAGGAGCATTTTGAAAACTCTTTGGTGGTTAGTGTTTTGTTTTTTTTCAATTTGTTCCCGGATGATTTCATCTCTGAGGGAGTTCACATCCTCCCTGTACAGGTCTTTCTGATTGCTGACCTACCCCCATGAGACTGAAGCCTATAACTGGAGTGCAGGGAAGCGGACTGGTGACCGGTCCCTTCGTTAAACATGCTGCCAACATACAGAGTCCTGGCGTTTATAGAAAGACAAAGAACGTGTTCTGTCCTAGACAGTAATTTTCCAATTACATCGCTTGTCAGGGTCGTATAGACTAAAACTGCTCTAACATTTTCTTGGTTGTTTTGTGATTATTGAACTTCTTCGTCACAGGTGGGCAACTCAAGGTTTTGACTTTCTGCAAGCCATTGAACCTGCCTTCATTTCAGCTCTACCCGAAGATGACTTCTTGGTAGGGAATATTCCGAAGCTTTTTCCTTTAAAAAACAATCAACTTGATTACTGTCTGTTCTTGATGGTGTATTTTTGTACTTAATGGTAGTTTTAAAGTATTTTTTATATAACGATCATGTTGAGAACTGAGTCGTTAAAGCTCAGAGTCGTCAGCACGTAGGCAGACGTGCAGTGCTCTTCCTTACGTGATGATGCGGGTGTGCTGGCTGACGTCAGTGCCGGCGGCGCTGCGGCCCGGCCCCTCTGGAGCACCTGTCCAGTCGCCCTCGTTAACTGCTGGCTCGGCAGCTGCTTTTTAGTGTGTAAGAAAGATCAAGGGTGACCCACTTCACTTCACAGTGCTTTGTTTGAGAGCATGATACGAAATGTTAAATATTATCACTGTTCCTTCAATAAATTCCATCAGATCAAAAAGATATTGTTCAAAACGTGAGTGTGTTCATTTTACCTCCAAATAGGAGAGATGGTTACAGGGCCCCGCCTGTGCGCATTGTTGAGTTACGGAATGGCGAGTGTGCGTCTGCTTGCACTTACAGAAGTGGAGTTGTACAGTATTGTAAAAGACATACCATGTGTATTTAATTCCATTCATGCCCATTCTATTTTTAACTGACTTTGAAACTATTTACTGAGGGGGAGCATTTTTTTTGAAATGCACTGAAAGACTCATTTGTGCTAGTCATATAATTGAGAATGTCCGTTCTTTCTTCCCTCTCCGCTCTCCTTTGGGCCCAGAGTTTGCAAGCCTTGATGAATGAGTGCATCGGCCACGTGATAGGGAAGCCGCACAGTCCCGTCACAGGTTTGTACCTTGGTAAGGCAGCAGTTCCGCATTTCTGCCAGAACCTGCTGCGCGGGGGAGTGCCTCCCCTTGTTGTTGCTGCGTTTACAGTGGTGTTATGGTCCTTTCGGAATGTTCGGTAAATGGCAGAGAGAGTTAGAGGTATGAGGTGTGTACATAGAGCACTCTAAATCTCCAAATCCAGCCAAAGAGGAAAATGCCGGCCCATGTTTTCCATGCTGGCCAGCAACACTTTTTTTTTTTCTTTTTTGCATACCTGTACTCCCCTTCTGCTCTTGGCCTCGTGGGGACTTGGGGAAAGCACTGTCTGTTGAGGAGCAAGGGCCGCCCTACCGCAGACGGGGAGCTCAAGGCCCTGCCCCTCTCTCCCCTTCAGGTGAAGGTGTCCTTCTGCAACGCTTTCCTAAGTGCCCTTTCCCCAGTAAGGCAGTCAGTTTTTTTACTGAAAAAAGAAAAATCAAGTTCTCATGCTGTAACATATGTGAACTGCAGTCAGTGTGCAGTTCCGCAGTGTGTGTGGGCATTTTAAAGTCAAGGACATTTCAGAAAAAGGTGTGTCTTTCCCCAGTCTTTAGATAGTAAAGAAAAGCAAAACTGTTTCTATGTAATAAGCACCCAAATTTGAAAACTTAGAAATTTTAAACAATTTGTTACACAAAATAAACTAACAAAGGGTAAACTGATTTACCCTTAATGAAAGGTAAATTAAGGGTAAATTAATTGAGTAGCAGCTATATCTTGAAGGGTAGTTAGTTTCTAGCTCCAGAAAGTTGAGTAGACCTGATTTTAATGTTTGGTTTCTTTATCTTTAAAACTCACTAAGTTTATATAGATCTCTTTTTCTCCAAAGCCACCATAAAATGAGAGTTACCATTTGCAAAACTGTTTGAACATTTTATATAAAACATGGTATATTCTTATCAGACTTTTGATTAAACATTATTATAAATGATTTTGTGATCTCTTAAATTATTTCTCTAAGAATATATGATCAACAATTCAGTAAAAATTACTTTTTTAAAATACTTTATTACTTAGGAGTCATTTCCATTATAGAAAATTACAATAGAAAAAGCGTGTAAAAATACAGAAAATATATATGTAGGAAAGTTTTCAATGTAGAAAAAATTCTTATGCTCCCACAGCCTTCAGGCGCTCACTGCTCACGCAGGGCTGATAATCGTTCGCTCTGCCTCTCTCCAAACTGCCGGTGGGGCAGTGGGCTCCTGGCTCCCTGTGGGCTCAAGGCATGTCCTCAGTCCTTGTAGTCACTGCGGAGTGGTGGGGACAGCCCTGCACCGAGAGCCAGATTGCCTGGTCGTCCAGTGACGTGGGGCTGCTCGTTGAACGCCTGTGAGCCTCCCCTTTTAATGCTGAGAACAGGATGCCAGTGAGGGCGCGGGGAGATGGCGGCACTGGGAGCGCTCTCTCCAGGCAGGGCTTCATCAGGCTGCAGCTCTGCTGCCGCGGAGGAGCGAGTGAAAGTGTGAGCGTGCCTTTCCCTCCCTCCCTCCGCTCTGCCTGTGCAGCTGACGGTGAGAGCCTGCTGCGTAAGCTGCTCCTTCTCTGGACACTCCTGGGTTTAATGACACAGACAGGCGCCCTGCCCTCCCTCCCTTTCTGCTCTTATCCGCACACAGCGCTTGCAGGGTTGTTTTCCTGCCATTTACTGTATAAAAATCGGATCACATTGAATATCTATCTTGTGCTATTCTTACCTGACAGTCGTGGGTGCCTCTGGGTCACCAGGTGTGGACCCAGTCCTGTCTCTTCAGTGGCTGCCTTATGTCCGCTGTGGGGCCTGACACTTCTTTCCACCTCTTCCCCGAAGACAGTCCTTCTGTTAGCTTTTTTCCCTGAAAAAATCTCTGTAATAAGTGTTCGAGGTTATTTGGGGTTTATTGGCCGTTTACATCTTCTTTTGATGAGGCATCACACTTTTGCAACAGTTACATATACATACTCTTAAGTGTTTTGTTTCATCTGTGAAGAATGTTAAACTTGTATGCATGCATTTTTTTTTTTTAAGATTTTATTTATTTATTTTACAGAGAGGGGAAGGGAGGGAGACAGAGAGGGAGAGAAACAGCAATGTATAGTTGCCTCTCACATGGCCTTCACTGGGGACCCGGCCCGCAACCCAGGCATGTGCCCTGACGGGGAATCGAACTGGGACCCTCTGGTTCCCAGCCCGCGCTCTATCCACTGAGCTACACCCGACAGGGCTGTATGCATGTATTTTAACAGAGTGTCTTTTACCTGCATGGGAAGATTCTGTAGTAATTTTTGATTCAGTAATTACCAGTGCGTTTGCTGAATTTAAAGATACCACCGTCCGCACCAAATTATATTTGTTGCTTTTTTTCTTTCTACCTTTGTTATTATTGGATTTATTCCCTTTATTGTTGTAGTAGCTGAGATAATGAGCCAGGGATGAAGATTTCCTAGATTTTTAAAAATAATTGCTTAATTTTTTGAAAGTTTTCCCTTCAGATTGCCTTATTTTGGGGCCCCCTTGTCTTTCCTGTGTTGTGTTATTAGAAGCAAACAAAAAACACGAAGAAGGAAGTATTTCCATTTCAGATAAACATTTAGGATGGAAGTATGTAGACTAAAATTGTTACCATAGGAAGAGAAAATAGGACATTTAAAAAAGCTAAGGAGGTGAAAACAAAGTTAAAAGTGAGGGGACGCCACGGCGGGGAGGGACAGACAGAAGGTGACACGTGCCCATTGCTGGGCACACTTGGCTGTTGGGAAGTGCAGGCGTCAGCAGTGCTGTCATTACTAGTGCGGCCACTTTGTAAAGTTTTGTTCTACGTTTTATCCATATTTACCTTCTACCCAACTGTTTAAAAGAAGAAAAGATAAAAACATGTTCTGGAAAAAAAACCAGCCAATTTATATTGTGTCCTGTCCTCCTGGTTTGGTTTAAAGGAAGGAAATAGCAGTCCTCCCTCTCAGGAGAGTGGCAGCCAGCCCTCCCCAGCCCAGGGCCTGTGGGCGGTCCCCCGGCTCAGACCCTGCCAGTGGGGATGAGGGGCTCCTGTCTCTTAGCTGTGGTCTGTCTCCGAAAGGGGCTCTGTCGCTCGTTCTGCCTGTGTTGTCTACGTTTCATCCTGGGACTTAAAAAATGGTTTGGATGGAGAAACGTTGAACATGTAACTAAAAGGTGACGTTTTCCACAGTATTTGTGTATGTCATAGGATTTTCTTATGGAAAAGGCTTATTTTGGTCACCAGCAGTTAAGTCACATCTTGTTTTTATTTAATCGCCTGGTTTGGCCGTTTCCTAGGGACCCTTTAACAAGTTGCATTTGTCGCCATTTTCACTGACAGCGATCCATCGGAACAGCCCCCGCCCTGTGAAGGTGCCGCGATGCCACAGTGACCCTCCCAACCCCCATCTCATCATCCCAGCTCCAGAGGGATTCAGGTATTTGGTGCTCACCCTGTCATTGGCGCTGGGATCCCCCTCCGATGTGCATGCCAAACCTCGGAACCTGCTGGGCGCTTGCTCTGACAGCCGTTTTTCTGTGTCCTTGTTCGTACGTTGTTTAAAAGCTCTTGTTTGCATTATCTTGAAGACAAACCACGGTGCCTTAATTGCAAAAGAAAAAGGCATGCCAGTCTAAAACAGACTTGTATCTTTCAAGATAACTTCGTTTCTCAGCTTATTTATAACCTCAAGCTACTAAATGCTTTCCAGCCTTGGAATACTTCTTTTTCTTTCTTTGAAAAATGACCTCAGAGGAGCACTACGGGGGTGTGCAGTGTAATGAGCATTGGAAAACAATGCTGAATGCCAGTTAAAAGTGGCAAGAACGGGGAAGATCTTTCCAGTCTTTGTTGACGTCCGTGTGTGCACATAACTACGAACAACTTACCGAAGTGAGCGTGGAGGCTCTGGTGCATTTGAAACACGGGCCTGAATGTGGTGGCATTTCTGCGTCTTGTTGTAGGGGGCGCCCTCTCTCCCCTGGGTTATCACTTTGTGAAAGTATTGGTTTGAAATTAGGTAGTTTTTTAAAATAATTTTCCGAATCTCAACGAACAGTTTACATTTCGTGTTTTAAGATACTTTTCACTTACTTACCCTATTTTATTTTTCACTGAGAACCATTCGCAAGTCTGTCCCCTTCTGTCGTCTGTGTTCCTGAAGCTTTTCTTCTCGCCTTAGCACTCGGAGCGTGCCTTTGGACGCGCGGAGCCACGGCCCCTCCGGCGGCGACTCTGTGCCACCCAAACCCACCAGCAGTGCCCATGATGCCAGGTAGCCTCCCTCTGCCAGTGTCCTGCTCCTCGCCCCTCACGTGCACTTCCTCAGTGACCTCGGCTCTGGGGTGTGTCCCAGGACACAGCGGCAGGGTTCTTCCCCACGGGGCACAGCCCCTCGGCTCTAGGACCGGCCAGCACAAGTAGATAATCTGCCTGATTTTAATATTTCTTTGAAACTGATAGAACCAACATGATTAGGTCTCTGCCAATAATAACCCTCTGGGGAGAGTGTCCCGGGAGAGCTGTTCCCCAGCCAGGGGGGACGTGGGAAGCTTGGCAGACGGTGCCTGTCCCAAGGTTCAGAGGCGGCTCCTGAGCAGTGCCGTCAGGAGTGTCGTTTTCTGACCGTGCGAGCTGACTCCTGCAAGTGCTGAGTAGAAGCGGTTTGTACAGTGGAAAGTGAGGTGCTGGGGTCTGTGTCTCGTGGAGAGCAGTTCGCGACCAGACAGAGCCAGCAGAAGTCTGGTCAGCTCCAGAAAGACCTCAGGCCCTTCCAGGAAATCTGTTGTGTTAAGAGGGGAGGTTTTCTGGGTTTCCCCCCTTTTTTTCCAGGAGATTTCATTAAGGTCTCCTACACTTAATCTCAGGGACATCTGATAGCTTTTAATTCCACCCTTCCATCTGGTAGAGTCTCCGTCCTCAACCTCCAGGCAGGACGGTGATGGAGTTGAACACAAGTGTCTAGCGGGGTGACCCGATCGGAACAGACAGCAGTGTGGTGTTGGCAGAAGGCGACACAGAACTCTAGAGTTCAAAGCCAACTAAAATGTTTTCAAACTTATTTTATACAGTCTAAAAATGTCTGCAAACATTTCCATTTTTTCATTCATTAAAATAATTAATATTCCTTGTTTTCGGTGATAAATGTCTATAACCTAAAAATACGCATGTATTTTATAGCTTAAGCATTCAACTAAAAAAAAAATAACAGTTAACTGAAAAAAATTCTTATCGACCCTCTTTATTTCTACGTTTAGAGCATGTTGTGGCCAGTGTTCTCACATGCTTCCATGTCCCCGTGGGCTTGCCGAGCCTGCCCCGTGTATAAGGGCAGTGCAGGGGGTGGGGGCGACACCCGTCACATGCAGTCTAGCTGAGGGGCGCACGCACCAGGACCATGGCGCCTGCTGCTTACGCTGCCACTTGCAAGTCCACACGAGATTTCCGCAGAACCAGAATGGGGAGAGGGTCCAGTTTTTCGAAAGTCCATGAGCTGTGTTCTAGGGTGCGCACAGGCCGCAGTGCGGGGCAGTGAACAAGCATGTTTTAGTCAGAAAGTGAAGTGCCTTTCACGCCTTCAGTCTTGAGCCTTGCCTCATAGGTTTTCAGCGTCTGATGCACAGCATTTCATAGGTGTTCTTCATCGAAAGTATGCACGTCCTTAGTGGTCCTTGATAGTTAGAAATTTTACTGCCATCATAGTATGCCATCTCGCAGGTGTTTTTTTTAAACAAAGGAGTGGAGTTTTTTTTACTTTTTATGGCAGTGTTATCCATGATGTAGATAAAACAGCAGCGCCATGTGGAGCTGTGCGTGGCCCGCGGTTGAGTCTCACTCCTGCATTGGAGCCTTGCATGTGCTCCATTCACTGCTCCTCAGCCCCTTTCCTGGGCGCCTGTGTGGTGGGCCCTGGGAAGACTGCACGTCCCGAGGGCCAAGTCTCTGAGAGGCCTTGGCTGGTGGCTGTGTTGTGAGAAGGCGGGCTGATGCCTGAGACTTCCCCACGGCCCCCCACGCTGGGTCTCTGTGCAGCTCCTGCCAGCCTTACAGGGACAGCCACTGGGGAACTGCGCTTTGCCCCAAAGCAGCCTGTAAATAGGTCCATTTGATTTGCTTTGACTTAGGGAGTAGTCTGAGCTTCAGTTACCTTATTGTTTATGAAACCTTTTTGGCAGCGTTCTGCTTGCTGCAGCTAGCTCTTATTGGTTGGCAGGAGCTGTTTTTTAGGAATTTTGCAAGCCAGTTGTTACACCACAGAAATTGTCAAACTCAACAACCATTCTTGCACCCATCCCCTGAAAGTAGTTATTAAAAACTCATCAGCGCACGACTTCATTTAAATATATTTCTTGCCTTTTATCCTGGCAAAGATCTCTGAGGACATGGACTCATTTTGTCTTTGGGAAAGCGAGAAACTAGAGGTGTTAGTGTCTTCCATGATGGCCTGTCTTCAGCAGGCCTTAGGAGTAGAATGTGTTTCGTCATGTTGACATCAGTGAGTTTTCCATGAGATGGTGCCAAACCTCTCTTGACATGGTGGTAGGGAATGTCCCCCTGTCTCAGACTTAGCAAGTACGGCCCTAGATTTGAGAGTCAAGAAATCAGAAGCGCTGCATGTTCCATCGCCTGTTTGTCCCTGAGGTCGTGCCGCCTTAACCCTGCTCCGTGTGCAACGGGAAAGAGCATAAATGCTGCCATACTTCATTACGTCACTCATTCAAAACCTCCCCCCAAACTTGTTCGTGAACTAATGCCGTATGTATTTCGGATGATTTGTACTACAACTTTAACGTCTCCCTTACTTAATTTTGGGTCTTGCTCTTTATGGACTCATTCTGGTTTGCTGAAAAATTGACTTTGAACTTTTATTCTGCAAAAGCAGCAAATTAACTTGTTCTCTACATGTTAAGCTCCCTGCTCATCTGCACTTTTGCTTGGCTGCTGCTTGAGAAACTGTTAGGTCTTCCCTTCTGTTTTCTTATCAAGAGACTTGAAATCTTTTGAGTCATGTAGTTATTTCAGCACTTTAAGATTCAAGTACATAAGTATAATTTGATGGTAATTTTAAATATTAACCAGATCTGGCTATTCTCTATCCTGGGATGAAGTTATGGAACTTCTCACACATGCCAACAGTTCCATAAGGACAGTTTGTTTTTTGTTTTTGTTGTTTTTAACATAAAACAATGTGTTATGCAGCCAGGTTTTCACGGGTTGGCTGTGGAGGGACAAAAATACAACTTTTCTCCTAACTCCAGGGGAGGGTCTCCCGGCAGCCCTGTTTACTTTGAGTAAGTCTCCGTCTGGGGCTGTCCCTCGCGCTGTGCTCTCCCCACCAGGGGCCAGTTGTCCCCAGGGACCCTGCTCACCCTCCGTGGAGAGCCTCAGGCCTGCCGTCCTGAGCCCCCCTGAGCTGATTGCTCCGCTTTTACAACTGTTGAAACAGGGGTTCCAGTGTTCCTGAGAACGACCGGCTGGCTTCCATCGCAGCCGAGTTGCAGTTTCGGTCCCTGAGCCGTCACTCCAGCCCCACGGAGGAGCGGGACGGTGAGTGGTGGAGGTGGTTCCTGCGTCCTCGCTGCCCCCGTCACTGGCCTGTCCACCAGGTGCTGTCGTGCACGACTCGGAAAGGAAGGGCAGGGAGAGGGCTGAGCCTATCACCTTTCTGTGCAGATGCCCCTGCTGTGCGTGGTTTCCTCGGCCTCCCTGTGATGCTTTTTAAAAACCGTTACTCGTGATGTTTTGGTGACTGAGTGTTCTTACTCACTTTAAAAACACAAAGCTGACCCTGTTGGTAGACACTCTGCCTCGGTTCCACCACGACGCAGACCAAAGTGTCTGCCTGGGACGCGCGGCGGTCCCTGCCGTGTCACCGCTGGCCCTTGGGTGGGACCGCGCACGTGCATTCCCCAGATCATCCCGTTTCTGCTCCGTGGCATGTTGTTACTTGTGGAAGGTTTTTGTAGTGAGACTTCTGTCGCCCCACGAACAACTTCTTGGTTGGGTGCGATATTCTAGAATTGGTTGGCGAGATAGCCTCTCACACTCGCACCGCACTCGTAGTCAGCAGGAAGGACAGGCTGGTGGTGACTCGTCGTGGCCGCTCGCCGGTTCAGTCTTGCTTTTTATTAAATAAGCACGTTTGTTTTATTAGTAGTAATATGTATGAAAAAATACTCTCTACAGAACCAGCTTTTCCAAGAGGTGATGCCAGTGGGTCAGCTCGGAGAAGCTGGGAGCTGCGGACGCTTATCAGCCAGGCGAAGGGTAAGAGCGCGCTGGACCTGAGGCGTCTGAGTGTGAGGGGGGCGTCGGAGACATCTAGACGAGTGTGAGGGGGGGTGCCGGAGACGTCTGAGCGTGAGGGGGGCGTCGGAGACATCTAGATGAGCATGGGGAGGGGGGCGTCGGAGATGTCTGAGCATGAGGGGGTGTCAGCGCGCGCTCCCACTGTGGGGGTCTGAGTCCCCCGTTCGTGGTCCGTGCTCCCTCATGCATCTGACCTCATGCTCCCTATGGGCTACATCTGCCTGTGTACATTTTGTGTGCCTTACAATAAATCACAAGCTCCTGTGGGTCAGGAATGTGTTCTATTTATTTGTGTTTTTTAAGCACTGAGACAGTTAATTTTATATGTCACCTTGGGTAGCACCCTTAGCATAATTTTTTGTACAGGGTAGGAATATAGTATTTATAATATGAATAACTTCATTTTTTAGCATAATAAGTTGGAGAGAAAGCATTTATCTTACAAAGTAGGTGATCAGTCACTATTCACCAAAAGAATAAATGGCAGGAAACCCCCGGTCCGGTCCTTGATGACCTGCAGGACGCTTCCGTGTGCCTGTCGTCACGACGTCCTGATTAGTGGGCAGAATAGACCTCAGTTTCTGTTCGTGAGTGATAGAGTTTCTGAGGGGACAGGTCACTTGGCCGTGGCAGTGAGTGACAGGGACTAGACCGTCCCACGCTGTGTCCCAGGCCAGTCCTCTTCCCACCATCACGCCCCTGTGAGAGGTGTGTGATTGATTGGTCAGAGAGGTAGTTGTCCACCATGGCCAGAGCGGTCAGGAGGGGTGTCCTGGAGGCCTGAGCTGGCCCGGGAAGGAATGACAGAAGCGGGGACACGTGGAGGCCCAAGTGGGTCAGAGCGTGAAGGCGTCCGCGAGGTGAGACTGAACAGGCGTGGGGAGGCCCGCTCTCAGCTGGTCTTCAGCGACGGGCCGAGTGCTGGGCCTGTCCCCGAGGGGGTGGTCCCCTCTGAAGCCTCTTGAGCAGTTGGTGTGTCCTGGGAGTTGGGAGCAGGGAGGAGGGGACACGGATGCGGATGAACCTGTGCGCCTGGATGGGGAGGGCAGGAGGTCAGTGCGGAAGCGCAGCCGCGCGGCGGGAGGCGATGAGACAGTGGACGGAGGCAGGAGACAGCTGCGCTGCAGCTGTGGACAGGCTTGGCGGGGGTGCGTGTCGAGGGCTTGGGCCAGGCAAGCGTGGTGGCCTGAGCCTGGGTGAGGGGACAGGCTCTCTAGTGACTCGAGTGACCGGTGGTTCCCATGGAGGCCAGGTATTGGTGATGGTTTTCGGCACAAATGCTTGGTGGTCAGGCGAGCTTGGGAACTCTTGGGAGAGCTCCTGTCCACGCTGAAATGTTGGAGACTGAGAAACCTCGAGAGATTCCTGCTGTTGGAGGAGAAGCCTTTCCCAGAAATGCTTGGCAGTGGGGCCCTGGCCTGGCGCTGAGCGCCGAGAGAAGCTGGTGTGTCAGTGGTGGAGAGGAAGGAGGCAGGGTCCCTGGTTCAGAGAGCTGGTTGTGTTACGAAACGGTCGCTGGAACATTTCAGATGTCTGGGAAGTGCCTGGCCCAGTCGTTCCGGCTCTCAGTGACCTTTGTCTGCCAGGAATTGCAGGCTCCTAGGTGGGTCGTTTGGAGTCAGCCCGAGGAGTGCCTGGGGGGGGGACGAGTCAAAAGCCATCCTTGCCAGGTTATGGGTTGTGACCCTCTAGTGGGACGTCAAGTCAGCATTAAAACAACAGCACGGAGTCTGAATCAGGTGGCAAACAGTCACGTTTCATGAAACGGCGGTTCGACATTCCACATGTGTAAATCATGGTGAAATAGTTGGAGAAACGGAGGTGTGGAGCATGATGGGAAAATAAGGAATAGTGGTAACAGCAGGAGAAATTCATTGAGTATTCCTGAATTCTGGACAGTGGCCCAAATTCTTTACTGCAATGCGTGTGATTTCATTCAGGTGTCACAGTAGCTCTGGGAATTAGGTGTCATTTCCTTCATGTCACACACTAGGAAGTTGACATCTGGAGAAGTCGGCTGACTTGTCCGCTGTCCAACACTGAGGACGTGGTGAGGCCCGGATTGTACTCAAGGTGCCAGAGCCCTTGCCATGCGCCGCCCCGCAGGGAAGCGTGTGGGACGTCACCTCCTCAGGGAGGGCTTCGCAGGAGGGGAGCTTCCGTGTGAGGGGCTGACTCACCAGGCCCTGGGGTGGGGAGCCCGTGTTCTAGGCGAACAGAAAGGTGTGGACAAAGGCTTGGAGGTGAGAACCAGTTTGGTGTGTTCTCTGAGAGCCCGTTAGTGCGGCTGCTTCAGAGCCTGTGGCAGGGGAAGGGAAGGGGCAGCTTTACCAAAGTGAACTGGAAAATGTAGACGGGGTCCAGTTGAGCAGGTCCACGCATTCCATAGGAAGGGCTTTGGAGGACCCAGAACCAGATTTCATATTTCAGTAAGAGAATCCTGGCCAACGCGCGGGGACCGGGGAGAGGAGAGGCTGGACAGCCCGACCGCAGCCCGGGGAGAGGGAGCGGTGGAGTCCGTCAGGACGGCTCTGGAGCGGTTAGACTGTGGCGGGCTGAGCCACATGCTGTGCGTCTGGGCAGACCATGCCAGCTTTGCCGTGACGGCATGCTGCTGCATCCCGCTCTGCTGTTGTTTGCTGCAAGTTGGCCTGATGACAGTGATCAGGATGACCGAGTTTGCGATTCTCCCCGCAGATTCCGCTTCTAAACAAGGACCCATGGAAGCTATCCAGAAGTCAGTCCGATTATTTGAAGAAAAGCGGTATCGGGAAATGAGGAGAAAGAACATCATTGGTCAAGTGTGTGACACCCCCAAATCCTACGATAACATCATGCACGTTGGCCTGAGGAAGGTGACCTTCAAGTGGCAAAGAGGAAATAAGATCGGTAAGGAAGCTAAGGAACATGACACAAAGATCGTCTCTGTTAGAAATAGCAACAGTTATGCTTCTTTAGGTTAAAAATTATATTGTTGGTTTTCTCATAAACATGTGGCAAAACTCCTCATCTTTTGCCGAGGGTTCAGGGTTTTTGCTGGGTTGTTTTCAGGGTTGTTTATTTGCTTCATTTGTAAAATGTGTTCTGAAAGCAAACAAAATGAGATTTTAGAATGAGAGTCTTAAATGGTTCATTGAATTGAACAGTTTTACTTGATGACTCCAGAAGTCGCCAGTGGGGAACCACATAAATTGTGCCCATTTGCTAAAATCCGTGTCTCTTTGTCTTCTCCCTGCAAGCACGTACTGAAGAGAAACTGGATGCAAATAAAGACAGGACAGTCTTTTCCAAAACACTGTGCGGTGCATTTCTGATGAAAAACTGGTGGTAGATTGGGGGAGAGAAGGAGCCTTCCTCCATTTACATGTATTTGCCTTTTGAGCATTTGGGCCTGAAGAGGCAAACACAGCTGTGAGACAGGGCTCTGCGAGCCTCAGGAAGCCGGAACTTTCTCTTAGAACAGAAAATGCTGGAAACAGTCAAGTACTTTTTAATTGTATTAATCGTTATCAACCTCATCAGCCATCTGCCCCCTTAGTTTAATGTCCCTAAAGGCGTGTTAGTAGATGATCCACCCCACCCACTCCTGGACCCGAAGCAGTGAGGTGCAGTTAGATGGTGGCCAAGCTTCCTCCTGGCCACTCCCTCTGCCCTCCCCCGCCCTTCCCGCCCTGGCCTCCTCCAGGGCCACAAGGGCTGCGAAGTGCTCGCCAGGATACCTGGTGTTCCCCTGCATGCCTCTCCTGGGACTTCCCAAAGTCACTTCTGCTCTGCTTACATACATTTACAGGGAAGAGATTGCCTGAGTCCTCAGACATTAGGGAACATTCAGAAGTGCTTTGGTTCTTGCAGTGGTCAGCCTCAGTAAGCATAATTACAGAGCAGAAGTCCAGCTCCGGAGCGGGGAGGGCAGGCATACACAGGAGTGAGTTCAAGCGGCCTGGCGTGGTGACCGAGCGCTGCATGTGTGTTCTGCTCACAGGTGAAGGGCAGTATGGGAAGGTCTACACCTGCATCAGCGTGGACACAGGCGAGCTGATGGCCATGAAGGAGGTGAGTGGGCTGGCCCGCGTGGATAGAGAGCTGGTAGAGAAACTGGTATTAATGAGGTGCTCTGCACAGGGCTGCTGCAGTCCTTTTTTTTTTTTTTTGCTAACGCTGTATCTTTTTAAATTGATTTATAAGAGAGAGAAAGAAAGAGAAGGAACCATTGATTTGTTGTTCCAATTATTTATGCATTCACTGATTGATTCTTGTATGTGCCCTGGCCAGGTATTGAACCTGCAGCCTTGGTGCATGGGGATGATGCTCTAACCAACTGAGCTACCCAGCCAGGGCGTGTGCTTCAGCACTGTAGTGAGCCATCTGAGGCTGCTCTTTAGCTTTTATACTGTTGGGACCACCAGGCACATCCCCTGAGGGCCTGGGAGAGGAAAGGAGTTCATGGCCAGAGAGGAAAGGGCCAGGAACCCAAGTGGCCCCCCCTCTATGCGGGTATGGTCGGCGCCATGGAGAGGGGGACAGACGTGGAGCTTGGTGAAGGCCAGAGGATGTGGATGATGGCATCTTCCGGGGGCGCCTTCGGGAGAGAAGGGAATGCTTGTGATCCACTTCAGAAATGACAGCGTTTTAGCATTTTCATAGCTGGAGGTAGAGCGGGAAGAGCAGGGGAAGCCTGAGGAAAGCCCGTCAGGGAAACCAAGGCTGTTGTCACTGAGGAGGTAGCACCTCGTGGCTCAGAAGTAGGGGACGGGGGGAGGGGCAGTGGAGGAAGCGGCTGGAGCTGCTGTGCCCGCTAGAGCCCAAGCAGCTCTGCTCACACCAGACACACGGGGCATCCGGCCTGCTGATGGCCTGTGTCCTGGGCGCCTGCGCGTTTCCCATCGGTCCTGCCTGGCACCTCCCGCACTGCTTTTGTGACCTCCTTCCAGCCTCCTGGCTGTCAGCTTCGAGGGCAGAGTCACATCTCCGCTCGTTATCTGGCCGAGAACCTGAACACGGTGATTGCTTCCTGGACGTTCGGTGCATGTGCTGATTGAGTTTGCAGTCACGAAATCCCATTAGCCGTGATCTCACCCAACGCTCTGAAGTGGGCATGCTTAATTCGCGTGAAACCACAAAGGAAAGAAAGTCTGAGAGTAGAGGCACAGGCACACCGACAGTAGACACGGGGAACATGTCAGGAGACAGTTGTGCGGCCCTTGTGTTCAAAGCCGTCCCGTTGCTAGCGTGTGACAGTACCGGCATAGTCACCAGTTTGCCTTTACAGATCCGGTTCCAGCCTAATGACCATAAAACCATCAAGGAGACCGCGGATGAGCTGAAGATATTCGAGGGCATCAAACACCCCAACCTGGTCCGGTATTTTGGCGTGGAGCTGCACAGGGTAAGGCCGCTCCCTCCCACTCCGAGCGTGGTTGGGGAGGCCCCGCTGGAGGCCCACCCACGCCACGGGCCCTCTCACTGCGGAGTAACCTGGCCTTGTTGTCAGGACCTCTCCATGAGCCACGCAGCCCTGCCCCCTCGAGACTGGAAGGGCCCTTCCTGAAGCGTGAGTGGTGGTTGGGGCTGCTCCCCCACACCACAGAGCACCGAAACCCACCCTTCCACCAGAGGCTCTTCCAGAAGGCCCCGCCCCACTCCTCCTTCCTTTTCCCTCCAGTCTGGCCAAGCCACTCACTGCTGAGTGCGCTGGGAAGGGAGACCGTTTCTGCGTGTGTGTGTGCAGGAACCGTGGTGAGACGAGAGAGAATTAGGACTTCCATCTCACTGGCCCTCTCGGCTCAGAAGCAAACTGGGGGGGGAGGAGAACTTGAGCTTCGGGGTCGGTGGGCCGTGGTGACTGTGAACGTCCCCCCTTTACTTCGCACGTGAGCGGGGCGTTTCCGCCATCACCGCCATGTGTGTAGGGGAGCCCTGTCGGTCCCTGTTTGAGACCCCAGGGCGGTGGCCACTGACCAGCTGCACAGCCCCAGGCGGGAGGCCAGCAGCCAGCGCCGGCAGGGGCCAGAGACGCCTCCGGTGAGGCAGCCCGTGTCAGGGCGGCAGGGGCTGACCATCAGAGAGGCGGTCCCGCGGGCGAGGCCTGACCGCGCGGTGCCCGCCCGCAGGAGGAGATGTACATCTTCATGGAGTACTGTGACGAGGGCACGCTGGAGGAGGTGTCCCGGCTGGGCCTGCAGGAGCACGTCATCCGGCTGTACTCCAAGCAGATCGCCGTGGCCATCAACGTCCTGCACGAGCACGGCATCGTTCACCGGGACATCAAAGGTGAGCCCGGTCCCCGCACCGCCGTGGGCCAGGGTCGCCTGGGGCCCCCTCCCACGCAGCGTCTCGCTGGCAGGAAGTACCTGCTGTAACTGCTCTTCCACAAGGGACCGGGCTGGAGAGACTACAGGACACGTGGTTCCGTCTGTGAGCAGCAGGTTGGCTGTCTTTCTCTTTTTGGTGAAGTCAAAGATGAACTTGGCCTTCATAAGCTGACTCAGCTGGCCCTGTGTATTCACCAGACGGTCACGGTCCGAGCATCTCTTCCCGTGCAAGGACCGTGCTGCATGTGTGTGAAAGCCGTGAGTGTGGGCAGTGACCATGAGTCAGAAACGCTGGAGGAAGTCTTGATGGCCATCTCATCGTGTGGCCGCTCGTCTAGTTCGGGTGGCTCGTTGTCACCAGCCTCGTCCAGTGTAGAATTCTGCTTGAGACGGAGCGGTTCCTGCGGGTGGGTTTCAGAGCTCTCCATGGGCCCCGACCAGAGGATCCCATGCTGTCGCACAGCCTGAGGCCAGCCTGAACACGGTCCCTCGGGACCTGGCCTGACCGCCACCAGGCAGCAGACCCGGTGGCGGGGCAGCCCGGGTGGGAGGATTGCCCGCGCCCCTGCATCCTTGCTGCCTGCCCGCCCACCTCCACCCTGCTCTGCTGTCAGGTTCTGCCGCAGGTACCACACTCTGCTTCTGTCCATTGCCATGACATGGTGCCTTCGTGTCATTGGCAATGGCCATGAAGAGAATCTCTCAGAGTCCTTGAATCAAGTCTGTTCCCTTGCGTCCTTGTGACACTCTAACTGATTGAGCGTGGCTGAGGATGTCCCCAGGTAGACCGGGTGCAGATGACCAAGTCAGCCCTGGTGCCCCCTGTGGGACTACCTGTGCTGGGAGCGCAGGCCATGATGGTCAACTCCTGAAGCACAGCCCCTTGTGCGGCTGCTCCTCACTGCTTTCCGAGGGAGGCACCCCGGGACTGGCAGGGGGGTTGGCATGCCATAGCAAAGGCACAGTGGCCCTGGTGAACGGCAGTCCCAGATTCCAGCGGCGTGCAGGTGAGGCACGCATGTGCTTGGCCAACTAGGGGACAGCCACAGGACACTTGTCAGCCCGTCTGAAGTCGGTGGGGCCTCAGCGCGATGCTGAGTTCAGCGCGTGCCAGTCCTCACTGCTGTCCTGCTTCCTGCTCCGCAGCCGTGATGGCTGCCGCTCTCCTCCAAGGGCCGCCGCCGTGGGCGGGCGGGTGTCAGCCTCTTTGAGTCTCTGGGTTCTAGTGTCGGAATTTGCACCCGTGTTTCAGTTCAGAAAGATCGGTCCAAGTAATCCACCCTGATGGTAAAGTTGCTTTGCTTTGTGTTGATACTGTGAGTAAACCTTAAACCCTTTGTGCTTGCATTTTGTTCATCAAGTTTTGCAATGCCTCGTGTCACTCAGTTTGTCGTTTAGGCGGCGTGTGAACTTCAGCGTGCCCACTTGGGGTTTCAGAGGCTCACAGCTGCTCCCTTCTCACTAGGTGCCAACATCTTCCTTACCTCCTCGGGGCTGATCAAACTGGGAGATTTCGGGTGCTCAGTGAAGCTCAAAAACAACGCGCAGACCATGCCTGGCGAAGTGAACAGCACCCTGGGGACCGCAGGTGGGTGCGGGCTGGCTCCGTCCTGCACTGACCGCTTCCCGGGCGCGGGGCTTCTCTCTCGTCAGCACTGACCTGCAGGCGGCCTGGCTCTGTAGACACCAAGCGTCCTCCTGGGGGCCGTGGTCAGACTGGGGTGTTGAATTTCCCTCAGAGTTCAAGGGCAGGGGGACTCTGTTTCTCACACTGGGTTGACTTGAACTAGCCCAGTCAAAACAACATCATGTTTTCATTGTTCAGTGTTAGAGACTTCTACACCCTCCTTTGCAGGTTAAATTTATGTTTCGATGTGAACGTAATTTACCTGAAAATTTGCACATTCAAAACTCTTTCAGAAGATAATTTGACCCCTGGAATGTCTGTTCAAGAAACTGATTTGAAATACCTATTTCCCAATTTCCCTCCCTCCCGTGATACAATTCAGAAAAAGTTCCCCCTGAACATGCTGCTGTCTTTCTGTGTGGAGAGTGTGTTGTTCTGGTTCTGACAGGCGCTGTGTTGACACTCCGTCCCATCCCCCCCCCGTCTGTGACTTTTGCAGCGTACATGGCTCCGGAAGTCATCACTCGCGCGAAAGGCGAAGGTCACGGGCGTGCGGCCGACATCTGGAGTCTGGGGTGTGTGGTCATAGAGATGGTGACGGGCAAGGTGAGCGGACCCGCCTGGGGGAGGGACTTCAGGGGGCACCTGTGTGCGTAGGGCATGGCTGGGGGGTGACTGTCCTCAGAAACATGGTGGGCACGGCTTCTGCTGGGGACCGTGACTGGAGATGAAATTGTGACCTGTCAGAAATGCAGTCAGGATAAGACAAGTGACAACGAGGAATCGTATATTTGTAAGGTAGGTCATTTAGAGAACTCTCAAAAGTGAATAAAGACAGGAAGCTTAAGTTAAAACATGGAGAAGCAAGCAGCTACAAAGAGAAATGTGAGGTTGAAAACTTGTGTCCACACCAAAACTGGCACAAGAATCACCTGGATTCATTACTGCCCGAATTTGGAGGCAGCCACGCTGCCCCTCAGTGGGCGCCCCCGTAGGTGTGCACGGTGGCGCCCCGTGCGGCGGCCTGTGGCGCAGCTGTAGAAACGCCCCGTCGAGCTGTAGAACCAGGGTGGGGGCTGCAGAGCGCGGTGCTGAGTGCAGGAGGCCGTCCGAAATGACCTCACACTGACGGCACGGTGCCCACTGCGGGACACCCGTCCCAGGGAAGGCTGGACCTTGGAGGCAGGGAAAGGCCCGTGGTTGCCGGGGGCTGTGGGGGAGGGAGGCAGGGAGGGGGACCGACAGGCGGGGAAGCTGTCCTTTGTGATACCATATGTGAAAGTTTACCTTCTGGTGGAGATTTGATCGATGAACAGTTACGCAGATGTGCAAAGGCATATATAAGTGTGTAGCATATATAAGATGAAAGTGTTAGAAACCTCTCCGGTGTGTGAGTCGGGAATGAAGTCAACACACAGCTGCACTCTGCAGCTGCTGAAGAAGACCGCACGTCAGCATTCAGTAAGGGCTGGCCAGCGCCACTCCCGTCAGCGTTCACGTGGGAGGCCTTGGGGTCTGTTATTTCAGCCGGGCCAGCGTCAGAGAGAGAACAGGTTTCACGCGTGCCGGTAAACAGTGGTGCGCGGATCAGGGTGCCATCCTGGTTCTCTTCCCCACGGGTCTCATTTCTCCTGTGATCCTAGTGAAGCTTTGCAGTAACAGAATGAATTTGGTGCTTGCTACTCAACAAGGCAGCATATTACACACCCCTAGAGACAGCTGTCGAGAGCTGGTTCACTGGCATTCCCGCCTCGCTTTCCAAATTATGTTTTTATTTGTGTGGGGACGGCATCTGCGCAGTGTGGACCGAGAGGAACCCCAACGGGGTGGGGAGGCCGTGCCGTGTCCTGGCTGTGCACCAGAGCTTTCCTGGGGTGCGGTCCCAGCCCCGCATCCGCACGCGGTCTGAGATGCTCTCCCGCCGCAGTGGGGGAGCTGGAGAGCTGCGGCAGGACCGCGTGGCCTGAGAGCCTCAGGCGCTTACTGTCAGACCCTTCCGGTCAGAGTCCGCGCCCCTGGTGTCGCGGCGCCCGGGCAGCGCTCCAGGAGTCGCCGCCCCTGTGGCCTGCAGCACTACAGCCTGCTGTTTCTCTCTCCTTAGAGGCCTTGGCACGAGTATGAGCACAACTTCCAGATCATGTACAAGGTGGGAATGGGGCATAAGCCCCCCATCCCTGACAGGCTGAGCCCGGAAGGGAAGGACTTCCTCTCGCACTGCCTGGAGAGCGAGCCCGGGACGCGGTGGACCGCCAGCCAGCTCCTCGACCATCCCTTCGTCAAGGTGTGGCGTGTGGCTGCTTGCGGAGATTTGGAAACCTAAGTATCGAATGCCTGTCACCTGTGTCTGAAATGGGAAGAACATTTATTTCTGCCTGGGGAGTTTGTACATGGTTTTTTCCCTGAAAACATTCATTGTGGTTCTCTGGCTTGATCCCTTTGGGTGGTGGTGAGGGTGCCCTTGGGCTGGCTGAACGAAATGTCAGCTTGGGCTGGCTGAACGGAATGTCAGTGGACGGACTGGGGGGAAGGCAGTTCTCCTCTGAGAGGAAGGGCTGGGATGACTGGTCCCCACGGAGCCTGTGGAGACAGGGCTCGCACTGACGGAGCGCTCAGCTGGAGCTGGGGTCGCGGCTCGTGTGCCATGTCGTCGGGTCAGGTGATCCCGCGCCACTTTCTCCAAAGCGAGCTGTGAGCTCTCTGGCAGGGTTTAGCCCGGTCAGGAATGGGGGTGGGGCGCGGCAGACAGTGGGAGACACACGGGAGGCTCACTGCTCAGGGTCAGACCATCCGGGAACTGGCGTGGGTGCTGACGGGGGGTGCCGATGGAGCTCAGGACAGGGAGAGTGCCAAGTGTGAGGCTGGGCAAGTGGCAGGGCCATGGGGAGGAATTGCCGCTTTTGGAAGTGGGACGTGATTGCATGGTGTTCTAGGACGATCACTCTGGAGGCAGGAGGCCAGTCAGGAAGCTGCTGAGAGAGCTGATGGGGTGGGAGCGGGAGGTCAGGTGTGGCTCACCAGTGATATTTGGAGGTCAGTGGCCATGAGAGCTCACTGAGAAGTGACTGTAGGGGCGGAGTCCCAGCTGGCGCCCAAATGCTTGGCTGGGGTCACCAGGTTACAGGGAGTTCCCACAGTTAGCGCAGAGGCCAGCTGGCTGACAGGTCAGGGATGAGGTGGGTTTGGAACAGTTGCTTGGGGGGAGGGGTACCAGCGGGGCGTTGGGTGCCTTGGTCTGGCACCGGAGAGAATTGGGGCAGGGTACGTATTTGGGGACAGGGTGCTGCTGGGAGAGCATTTAGGGAGAAAGGCTGTGAGGGCGGAGCCGTGGAGAAACACGAGGGGCCAGGAGCAGCTCCTGCCACGGGGAGGTGGAGCCCCGGCGGGGCTGCGGCTTCCCAGGACCTGCTGTGGGCATTGGTCACGCAGGGAGAATGTGGGTCTGCACTGAAACGCAGATAGATGACCGTGTTGACTTGCTGCTGCCCGAGCGCCCTCTTAGCAGTGCCTCAGCTGCCGCTCCTGGGGCAGTGGCTCAGCCTGGTAGGAGTCCTTGTGTCAGCGAAGCCCGTCCCACCTGCCCAGTACCAGGTGGAGGACACGGGATGCGCCGGGGTGCTCACCTGTCTGCCCGTCTTCCCCGCAGGTCTGCACGGACGAGGAGTGAGGCAGTCCAGCTGTGACCCGGGCGCGGCACCCGCGGGAGCCCCTCAACCACTGCTGTATGTAATATTTACATGACGACCGCTGGGAAGCCGCACAGGCCTCCCCGCCGTCCAGGACTGAAGACTGCACAAGTGACCAGCTCACGTCTCCTGCTGCTCCTGTTTGTGTGGCCTGGCGCGGGCCTCCTGGTGACAGTGTCCCTGAGGTAAAGAAGCTACGCGTTAAGTGCCATTTCTACTGTACACGGACCGTCGCTTCCGTCACCCCCGAGACCAGTGACATCAGTGTGGTGTTTGGACCTTGCGAGGTTCCAGGCCGCTGCCGTGGCGTCGGGCGTCCCGGCTGCCTCGCCCCTCCTGTCTGTCGAATGCACTGTGAAGCCTCCCCGTTCCCGTCGTCGTCGGCACGCCGCGGTCTGTCACGCAGAAGGCGGATTCATGCAATTTAAGGAAAAGGTTCTTTTTTCAATAAATGGTTTATTTTAGGAAAGCGTAGTTATGTTGTCTTTTCTTGGTCGTCAGCTTCAGGGCCACTGTGACCTGACCCCAGAGGCCATTCCCTTCAGTGCCGTGTTCCTGGGCGGAAAGAGCGCCTTGGAGGCTGAGGGGCGCTGGGCGAGGGGCGCGCCAGGACCCGGAGCGCCTTGGTGAGGGGGAGGGGAGAGGGCCGGAGGGGATGTTCTGTTGGCCAGCAGGTGGGCTGTGGGTAGCTGTCGGGCCTCGCTGCCCCGTGCTGGGGGCTCGGGTGCCTGCCCTGTGCTGTGGAGGTGCCGGCCGGGCCGGGGTAGCACCGCGCCGCAGAGCCTCGTGGCGGGGAGCAGCTCTTCAGAAGGTGAGTGCTTGCGCGCTAAGTTCCCTGAGACAGCTTGAGTTTCCTGTCGTCGGGGTGGTCTCTGGTTTCTTTCGGTTACTGAATTTTCTTAACTATCAGTCGTAAAGCTCACTTCCTGAAATCTGTGTAGAAGATCATCAACGCCTTCCTTCCCTCTCGTGGCTGACTCCAGACAAGTCACTGCTCGGGCGGGCTCTTTGTCCACCTTCCCCAGGGATTAACGTCCAGAGGACGTTGGCATCACAGATTTATACAAACTCTTAGAATGTTTGTGTCATTTCAGTTTTTTTAAACAGCTTTTGAGGCATAGTTTACATAGTGTTTGAAGTGTGTCATTTGATGGTTTTTAGCTGTACAACCATCTTCTTCATGGTCTGTCTCAGCACATGCCCGTCACCCGCAGAAACCTCCCGTCCACGTGCGTCACCCCCACCCCCACCCCCACCGGCCGTGGGCATCACTGAGCCACTTCCCGTCTCGGTAGAAACTCACCTCCTCTGGGCGCTCCAGGTAAATGGGCTTTGACGGCAGGTGGCCTTGCGCGCCTGCCTCTGTCCCTGGCCTCGTCGCTTTGCGGCTCGTCCGCGCTGCGGCGTGTCAGTACCCATTCCTCTCCGTTGCCCAGCGCCAGTCCCTCGCTGGGTGGCCGCGCTTCTTACCGTCCACTTCCTGCCTCCTCCGTGTGGACGTCGCGAGGAGCCCTGCTCTGAACGTCCATGCACAAGTCTTTGTGTGGCCGTGCTCTCTCTCTCGGGAGTGGGACTGCCGGTCCTGTCGGAGGTTCGTGTTCGATGCTTTAGGAAGTGTTTCCAAAGTGGCTGTGCGACCTACCTTCCCACAAGCCACACGGGTGGCTCCGGCCACTCCAGACCCACGCCGGGACGCGCGTCACCGCCTCTGTGATGGGAGGAGCCTTCTGCCGTCTGCGAAGCGGCTCCTTGTGGCGGCTCTGCTCTGTGTTTCCCTGGTGGCAGTGGGCACCGGTTCTGGCGCTTGGTGGCCGTTCGTCTGTCTTGCTTGCCTGAGATGCGGGTTTGAAGCTCTTGCCCGGCTTGTACTTGGGTCGTCTGTCTGGGGATCGGGTCGGGAGGGAATTGGGTGTGTTCTGCACACAGGCCCTTTCCTGGGTGTGTGAGTTGCCGATGTGTTTTCTCAGCCTGTGGCCTGCCCTTCACGTTCCCCGTGGCATCTTAGCAGTCCGGCCGATGGCCTGTGTATCACGTAGATCTGGGCCCGTCCACCGGTTCGCACGGAGGTGGCGATGGTGTCCCTTGGCCCACGTCCATGGACACTTCTGCCCTCTGGTCGTAGACGCACACCCTACTGTGTGCTCCCCGAGTCTCGGAGCACTGGCCCCATGCTCTAGGCACATGCCCTGACCTGGAATTGAACCCCGGCCCTTCGGTTTACAGGAGTGACACTCCAGCCAACTGAGGCACACCAGCCGGAGCTCAATAAGTGCTTTTTAATGCATTCACAAGCTTAATGTTGTTGTGGGACCTGGAGACGGAGCTGAGAAACGTCTGGTTTGGAGATGCTTCTCCTTCACCAGAGAAAAGCCGGGGGAGCGAGTGTGTCTACAGCGCCGGATTTCGTTTTGGCCAAGTTGTACTTAACAGTTTTTATTCTTACTTCAGGAAAGGGGATTGAGAGAAAACAGTGGGAATTCGTTATTACAGCCTCTCAGTCAATGGCCTTGTCACTCAGTCTTCACTGAGCCCCCAGGACCCGGCCCTGCCCCACCCCAGGAGGACACAGGCCCCGCGCAGGGGAGAGCGCTTTCTTCTACTGTTTCCAACCAGGCAGTGGCGATTCAAACAGTTGGCGATTGGCCACAGGTGTCCGCTGTCGACAGATGCTGTGAGTGGCGGTGAATGTCACGGGCCGAGAGACACAGGGAAACGTGCCTGCCCTCTGCCCTCTGCCCTCTGCGGTCACACATCTCTGCAACACCCTGTGTAGGACACAGAGAGATGGGCACGTCCACTGGTTCGCACAGAGGTGGTGACGGCGCCCCTTGGCCCTCAGCGCAGGGCCTTTGGGGGTAGGGGCAGGGGGCCTGGGAAAACTGCTTGCCACCCCCTCCCCCCCGTTTTTGTCTGGCATGTTCATCAGGGGGGTCGATTGAGCCTCATTCATCCTGGCCAAAAAAAAATGCTTTAAAAATGGTTTTCAATAAAACCTCTGAAGGTATTTTTAGGAAATCTCCCTACTACAATGTGACCAATTCTTTATGTACCCACACAGCCACCACCATGTCTTTCTGCAGATGCGGAAGAATCCAGAAAAGAGGGCATTTAGGCAGCTGGCCTACCGTCCCTACAAGACTCTTCAGCAGAAGCCGACCGTGGGTGAGGGACCGCTTCACAACTCAGCGTGAGAAGCCTGGGCCAGCCGCCGCCATCCGTGCAGCACGCGGCAGAGAGGAAGGCCAGTAGGTGTCCCGGGGCCCCGGACACGGAAGCCGGCTCTCGCCCCGGGCCTAGAACCCTCTTCTCAGCGGGGGCAGTGGCTTGTCCCTGCCACCCTGTTTGCGTGGAGGAGGAGCCGGTGCACGGCAGCCCCGGTGCAGTGGCCTGTGCGTCGGGACTGAGAGCCGGTGGGGGTAAGGCTGCCACCCCGCACGTCACTCCGCAGACGGCATGGAAGGACTCCTCTCCCAGGCACCGTGAAATGCAGTCACTGAAGGAAGGTGAACGTGGACGCTGGACCTAACAGGACAACCCAAGGGACCTGTCTCTGTCGCTGGCGAGAGCCCTTCTGAGAAGCCCCGGGAAGGCTGGGGTGGTGCAGAGCCACGGGCAGGCCCGGGCAGGCCGCGGTGGGGCCGTGCCTCTCGAGCACGAGCAGCAGGAACGGCACGGGTCAGCGCCCCTCCCCTGAGCCTGGCGGGTGCGGGCGAGTCAGATGGACGCTGCAGAGAAGGCCGCGCTACCCTTGTGCGAGCACAGAGCCGGTGCCCTCAGGAGTTGCCACTGGCCCGGCGTCCCCACTTCCATCCACGTTCAGAAGTGAGGTCGCAAGGCTCTGCAGGGCAGGGCCCTGGCCCACCACTGCGCCACGGAGCCGCCAGAGGCTGCCGGGCCCTGTGTCCATTGCATCGCCTGCCCCGCTTTGGCTGGACAGTCATCACAGGATTCCACACCTAAGTGGCTGTCTTTCAGCTGCACTTAGGACTGTATTAGAAAACCTTTAAAAATCTTTTTAAATATCAGTAGCCAGTTTTACAGGGTCTTCCATGCATTTATTTAGAGAATATAGCAGTCGGGAGCTTCTACCACCGGGGGACTGTGTGACCACGGGAAAAGGTGTGTTCTCTCTGCAGACATAAATGAGGCAGCCGACTGACCCCCGAAGCACTAGTTCTTCCTCCGAGGTTGGTCATGCTGCCCCAGTGGTCAGGGTCAGTTCAGGGTCAGTCCTTGGTCCCCAGGCTCATGCACGCCCTGTCTCACTTGCCACTTTTGAATGATGTCACTAGGGGGCATGAATGGAGCCACCGGCCCCAACTCCGCGGGGGGCCTGGGACGGCCCTGCACTGTGCTCTGCACTGTGCTCAGGTCACGGTCACACAGCGGGGGGTGGGGGGGGAGGGTGGTCTCTGCCGCCCCAGGTGTTGCTGGGCTGGCCTGAGCTGGGAGACGATGGGGGCTGGCAACCTTGGTTTGTGACACACTACTGGGGACAGCGGTGGCCTCACCTCCACAGACTTAATTCCTAGAAAACCGAAAACGCCCTGGGAGCCGGATCTCTGCGGGGCACCGTGGCCCCTGAACCGGGGCCTGAACCGGGTTCCAGCATATGGTGGGGGGCTGGGCGGTTGGGGTTGGTGACGGGTCTTTCCAGGCACTGTGCCGTGTCTGTCCTTGCGGGGACGGAAGGACAACCAGATCCCACCTGCCTAACGAGATGTTTCTTCAGGAAAGGGCCCCACCCCAGCACCCCACGTTCTCTGGTTTTCTAAGACAACGTTGAAAGCACCGAGTCGTTCTTTCCTAGGGGGCTGTTCCGCCCGAGACAAGGCTGGGGCGCTGTGTGTGCGCACACGTGCATCTCTCCCTGTTGGGTTTTGTCTGGCTCAGAGTCAACTCGGGAAGAAGGGAGGTGTCCACTGCCCAGCGGTGGGCAGGTCGAGTGTGCGACTGGAATGTAGGCCGCACCACGTCGGACGGGAGGACGGCCCCAAGGAAAATGGCGCGTGTTTGGATGCTTGGAGGTAATTTGTGGTCACTTTGGGAAGTAGCATCACGGAGGCAGCCTCTTGTTCTCGCCTGTCACGGGCTCGGCGTTGTAAGGTCCTGAAGTGTGTGCGCACAGGCGGCCTGGCTTCCCCCAGACAAACCATGAGGGGGTGTCGTCCCCGTTCTGCAGGCAGCCTGGCCGAGGCCTTGCTCCGAGCTCCTCCTGTGAGGGTGGTGGTGGCGGTGGGAGTGGGGGTGCAGCTCAGAGCGTGGCCGATGCCCTCACGGCCTCACTCTGGGTCCCTGGGGGGAACAGCCCACCTCCAGGTGCCGGCAGCCACAGGATGCGCACCTTGGCTGCCCCAGGGCCAACCCCGGGCTTCTGCCCTTGCATCTGTCCTGTGGGGCTTTGTGGAAGGCTGCATCTGGATGGGGCCACGACCTCACATGGGGAGGCGACCCAGCCTTCGGGGACACTAGCAAGTGTCGGGCTCCAACCCTGGCCTCACCGGTAGCCCCTCCACAGCACAGCCAGAACTTGCTCCCCTTTCTCCGCGCAGGCGTGTGCCAGTGACCCGCCTGTCCTGAACTGGAACGGAGCTCCTCCTGGGCTCTGGGCACTTGGCTGCGCTGGCTTGGCTGTGCTGGGGAAACTGCAGCCCTCGTCTCCAGGTCTGTGACTGGTACGCGCGCACACCTGAGGGCACGCTTGCACACCTGAGAGCACGGCGCTGAGTAGGAGACACCTTTAAATACCAGCTGCCCTGCGCACGGTTCCTCCCACCTCCCCTGGCCCAGCCGGACAGGCCTGACCTGGGCGCAGGTGCGTGGGGACAGGCACCTCCCACCAGTGCTCTTGCCTGTTAGCCCCCACGAGTCCAAGTGCCACCGGGTCTCGGGCAGAGGACCGTGTCCCATCCCTAACTGCTCTCCTCGGGGACCTTCCTGCTTTGCTTTCTTGCCTTGCATTTGGCGTCTGTCGGCCGCAGCAGTTCGCAGAAGTCCTGTGTGTGGACCGTTCTCCGGAGGCCGGGGCCACAGAGCAGAGCTTCCACGGGGCAGGAGTCCGGGCTTCCAGAAGGAAAGCAGCCCAGGGCCCTGGGCCCCCGGCCAGCGCCAGGAGGATCCTGCCGAGGAGCAGCTGGTGGGTCCTGCGCGGTGCGCGTGCAAGGGGGGTGTGGATCGTGTTGGTGCGCGCCGTGTCTGCTTGCTGCCCGGGTGAAGGGGGTGTAGTCAGCTCTCCGATGGCTGCGGAGAGCCCAGGTTTCAAGCAGGGGGCTGGGCACGTCTCCGAGGTTTATGGAGGGCGACCGGGAAGACCAAAGCTGCCTTACAGGGGCCGTCAGTGCCCACCACAGGGACTGCCCCACCGCTGCCTAGCGCCTGCTGCCTCCTGCAAACACTCGGGGCTCCTGCCTCGCATCTGCTGTCAGTGGTCAGCACCTCCGCATGCCGAGCCCTCCCTCCGCCAGTGCCCTCCTGGCGAGACCCCAGACGGCAGGTCCCAAACTCCTGACCCCACGGCAGAGTGCGGAGTGGAAGGGTGGCGGGTCTGTGTGAACACACACCATGGAGGAGCCAAACACTTTAATTTTGGTTTTTTGAGGCATAATTTAGTCATCTTACCTACAGCGCCTTTCACTCTCTCTAGCAATCGGGGTTACAGAAAACAGTGCCAAAGGGTGAAGGGGACAGTCCCCTCGCTCCCATCCCTGCCCTCCCCCCATGCCGCACACCCGTTGGCGATCACGGGGCCAGGCTTGCTCGCAGCCTCACATCAGCCTCAGTGCACTGTGTTCTTTCTCTCTCTCTCACACACACACACACACACACACACGCACACGCACACGCGCAGAAAGAAAGAACCGGAACCCACGAGAGCGAGTGGGGAAGAAGAGATTTAAGCCCATCTCCAGCCCCGCCAGGCGGCATTGAGGCCAAACTCCGTGCCCGCCAGTGGAGGCTCTCCCCGCGTGGTGGCTGGGCCCTGCCGAGGAGGACGGGCCGCGCCCACCAGTTCCCCAAGGTCCCCTCGGAAGGAGCGTGTCCTGAGTCAGTCGTGGAGTTTCTGCCTGCTGTCACCGTCGCCGTAGGCAGAGCCTTTGTCGATCTCTGTCACGCCGATCATCCATCGGACCCCCATGGAAGCTGTGGAACAGGAAGGGAAGGGCGTTAGGAGGAGCCACAGGGGCCCCGGCGGCGGCCGAGACCCGCAGAAGGCAGCTGTCTGCGCGTCAGTCTCAGGTACCCGCGGAGAGCTGGCAGGCCTGGGTGCGCAGTTAACCCTAGACCTGGGGCCAGGGTCTCACTAGTCTGGCGACATCGAGAGGAACAGCAAGGCTATTCTACCGCAGGCCTGACTCCTTGTACACCTGCGGGGGACAGACCTCGGTGAAGCCTGTCCTCTGTACCTGGGCTCAAGGGATGCCTGCCCCCCGTGACCCCTGCGGCTGCAGGGTCGGGGCACGGGGCCCCTTTGGGGGTGCTCCGCACACCAGGAGCCGGGAGCGCGGCTGCCCAGACTCCGGCTCAGTGCGAGCACGTCTCCGCATGGCTTTGGGGGCAAGTGTGAGAGCAGTGGATGGGCAAAGACCCTATTCCCACAGAGAGCCTTTTCTCCAACAGTGGGGTCGGCCCCTCAGAGAACATGGAGGAGCCACAGGAGACCCCGGCGAGACACAGGCTCAGCCGGAGGCCCAGATGCGAGAGCACGCCTCAGCTGGAGCTCCCAGCACCGACCTGCACTGCGCATGAGAGAGTGGACAGGTGGGTAGTGACTGGCGTCTCCAGGTCTTGGCGCACACGGGTGCAGAGCCACGGCTCTGGTCTGGGAACTCGGGAGGGAGTGGCTGGGACAGGCAGTCCCCAGCCAGTGAGGCCGTGCATCCCATGGGCCTGTACGAACGGGCAGACGGCAGCCTGGGGCCAGCTCTGGACAGACAGGGCCCTGACCCACTTCCGTGCCGGGGGATGGTCAGTTCACGCTGCAGGGAATGAAGAGGCATCAAAGCAGGGACGCGCTGCCCCAGGCCCTTGTGAGAGGAACAGGACACTAGCAGTGACCGAGGGCCGAGCGCAGCAAGGCTGGGCTCAGGGGGGTGGGGTGGGGGGGCAGGGATGCGGAGCAATGGGCTCCCCTGAAGCCCCTGGGAATCCCTGGGGCCCCTGGGGAGCATGTTCAGCCTCTGCCTGGGCCCTGACTACACAGCAGGGCAGGGGGCACTGGGCTCTGCATTCGCCTTCTGCTCCCCCCCCCCCCAGTGGCCCTGGTTACCACAGCTCCCCGCACCCCCGCCTGCCCTCCAGGCAGTGGTTATGGCAGCAGCGCAGGGGGGGGGGGGCTCAGCTGCCTGTGGGGAGTTCAGTCATTAGCGTTTCTATATCCTCATCTTTCTATGCTTTTTACACATAGTGCTATTTTAATTTTTACCATTAGAATGTATCAGTTTTAGGAAAGGCAACATTAGGGTCCATTTTAGGACAGCGGTCTGTTTGCCTGTTGCAGCCCTACAGTCCGGACGGAACTGCTGGGCTCGACCCAGGAGAACGAGGCGGGGGTGTGTGGTGCGGGGCGTAGGTGCCGCGCCCCGCCGGGAGAGGACAGAGCGAGAGGCCTCCTCCGGGTGAATGTGTGTGGGCGCGTGCGTCTGAGACCGAGGACTGGGCCCGGGGGTTCCCAGGGGTTTTGGGGGAGCCCGCTACTCTGTATCTCTGTCCCACCCCCGCACTCCCCCGGAGCCCAGCCCTGCTGCGCTCGGCCCTCGGTCACTGCTTGTGTCCTGTTCCTCCCACAAGGGCCTGGGGCAGCGCGTCCCTGCTTTGACGCCTCTTCACTCCCTGCAGCGTGAACTGACCATCCCCGGACACGGGAGTGGGTCGGGGCCCCGTCCGTCCAGAGCTGGCCCCAGGCTGCCGTCTGCCGGTTCGTACGGACCCGTGGGATGCACCGCCTCACTGGCTGGGGACTGCCTGTCCCAGCCGCTCCCTCCCGAGTTCCCAGACCAGAGCCGTGGCTCTGTACCTGTGTGCGCCAAGACCTGGAGATGCCAGTCACTACCCACCTGTCCTCGGGGCTTGACTCCTGCGGACACAGCCACCCCACGGGTGGTGGGGTGGGGGATGGGGGGAGGCTGGACAGCTGATGGGAGTCCCGGGACTACGGACTCTGGGGATGGGAACCCGAGGCCTGAAATGAAGTCTGCCCTGCGCTGTGCCACCTGTCCCCACGCTGTGCCATCTGTCCTCACGCTGTGCCACCTGTCCCCACACTGTGCCACCTGTCCCCACTCAGCCTGTGCCATTGCCTCCTCTGCTAGTCACTTACCCACAAAGAAGACGAGGACAAAGCTGGCCAGCGTCAGGGAAGACCCGCTGCTGACCATGCTGACCAGGAAGCGGAAGAAAGGGCAGAGCAGCAACGAGGCCCACAGCAGCCAGTTCAGCAGCGTCCAGGGCCGCCGGGGGGGCACCATGGGCGTCTCGGGGAAGGTGCCTGTCCTGTAGTACTCCTCCTGGAAGGCGTCCTGGGGACAGAGGGGGGCTCTCAGTGCTCTCTGGGGGCACCCCCGGCTCCTGTAGGCCCCGCCCAAGGCCCCACTGCTGAGGGGGCTGCCACTGGGCTCTGCGGAGCTGGGGGTCGCAGCACCCACAGAAGGTTCCTGTGGGCACGTAAAGGCTATCCCTTTCCCATGGCGACAGCTGGAGAGGCGGGGCCCCCATGGCATCACCGAGTCCAGGCCAGCACCCTTCCGCCCTGGCCTGCTGCCTACCGCCCTCCCTACCTGGGCAGGCGCGTGGCCTGAGGCCCAGGCTCCGGGGCAGGAGTGCCATCCACACGGGTTGGCGGGGAAGGAGAAGAGATGCCGCCCTGGCCCCACCCTCAGTGAGGCCGCAGAGCAGGGTGGAGACCTGTGCCTCTGACGGGAGCCTGCAGCACCCAAACCATGCACGCACCCCACCACCCTGCGAAGGTCACGTGGGCTCCAGGTGGCGGGAGGAGGCCAGGCACAGGGACGTGACCGGGCCAGGCCCACACCACAGTATGGCCAGGCCTCCTTCCTCAGGCACCAGTGACTGCTGAGTGACCACCCAGATGGCCAAAGGGGTTGGCGGGCTAAATCCCCCCCAGTGGCCCCACAACCCCAACATTGGATTCCAGAAACACCGCTCATCAGTGTCTACATACTGCAGAGCATCGGCCCCCCACGGGGCTGGGCACTGGGCGGGAAGGACACCAGGGTGCCTAGCCAGGCTCTGCAGGGGGCTCCAGGGCGGGACCCCCGGGGCGTGCCTGCGGGTGACTGACGCAGCTGAGTGCACAGCTGGGCTGGACGAGGCCAGTGATGGCAGAGGCTGTGCCCCCAGGCCCCGGCCGTCCTGGTGATGGAGTCAGCCGGCCCCGGGGACTTTTCCGCTTCTTCGTGCAGAAGGCGTCAGACCGCCCTGGAGCTGACAGCGCACCAAGGGCTTCCTCCCATTTACCCCAGCTTACCCCAGCTTACCCCAGTTCACCCCGGTTTACCCCGGTTTACCCCGGCTGTGTCTGGAAAATGAGCTCCTACCTGCTTCAAGTGCTGAGATAGAAATGGCTAAAGCACATCAATCATACTCTCTTTTTCCCAATCAGGGTGTATGGAATAATAATGCTTTTTAGACCACTCAGAGTCATTATTTTTTAAATTGGTCCACAGAACAGGCCATTTTAAAACTTTCACCCTGAGGTGCTCCTGTCTGACCCCTCCCACAGACTGCAGGCTGCAAGCCAGGAAGTGCTGTGAGCTGCAAATGAGAAATTAAACTGGGAAGGCTCTGGGGAGAGGTGTGCCAATGTGAGAACATCCAAACCTGTAGAGAATTTTTATAAAAATGAGCCAAACAGAGGATATGCCTGGAAACAAGACCCCCACAGACTGAGAAAATGCCTCGGAGAATGGCGGTTTGCCGCAGCTTTTCTGCATTTGGAATTAAGGAGGGAAGGGAAGGAAGTTCACGGGAGGTGGGAGACAGCGGGCGGGGCTGGATGACAGCATTGTCCCAGTTGACAGCCTTGCGTGCTCTCTGGACCAGGGGCGTCACACGCATGTCGCCGGGGGCCACGTCAGCCTCGCGGTGGCCTTCCAAGGGCCGAATGTAACTTTAGAACTGTGTACATGTAACTACTCCTTAACCAGGGGCCAGGAGCTCGGTGCTGCCGCCGGGTAGAGCAAGGTGGAGGGCCGGACTCGGCCGCCGGCCCTGGGTGTGCCGCCCGTGCTCTGGAGGGTGGTTATTTCAAAGATGCCTCCACCCGGTTGCACAGGCACAGCAGGCAGGGCCAGCTTAGGGCAGACACGGACCTTCGCTAAATGTCAGCGCTCTGGGGCGTGAGCACCCACACGGCCTGCCCCGTTAGGAATTTATGGTCGGGTCACCCTGTGAGGTTACTCTCTGGTGAACCCCTTTCTTGTCCCCAGGGGGTTCTGGGGTTATAGGTTGAACCCCAGATGGAGTTGATCTGGGAGCTGCTTGGTCCCTAAGGATCACGGGAGGGTGTACTGGGCTTCTCAAAGCCCAGGCCCCCAGCCCACAGGGGTCCCACGTGCCTCTCTAGTGCCGAGGCTGTTCCACCTGAGGGCCGGCCCCTGCTCACAGAACCGAGGCCATGCTGTTGGAGGTGGTGTCTGAATGTCGGTGGGAGACAGTGGGTTTCTTTTTTATGTAAGTTGCTGCTTGAACAAGAATGCAACGTCGCACATCCCTCCTGCACTTGGCAGACACTTCCCTTGTGCATGAAAGGGAAGTGATGATTTATACGGAACCCCATTGCAGCAAGTTTAGCGAGCACCAAGATCTGGGGCATGTGAAGCCCCAGACCCACCGAGGCTCCTGGGAAAGCAGGGCGGGCCCAGGAGTGATGGAGCTTCCCTCCCGGAGGCATGGCTGATTCACATGCGGGTCAGTGGTTGTGCCGACAGGGAAAAGCCAGCCTCACGGGTCTGTCACAGGGAACGGAAGGCTGTCCCGGCCCTCGTGGAGAGAAAGGACCTGGCCGCCAGCCTTGAGGAAAGAGCTGGGCGACGTGGGCAAGTCATGTCCTTTCCCAGACCTTGATTTCCTCATCAACTAGCCTAAGAGCTTTGAACTAGGTGGCCGCTCTGGGAACCCCTTCCAAACTGAACACTGTCATTTTTTTTTCTTTTTTAATTTTAATTTTTATTTATTTTTAAAGAGTTCTCAGGTTTTTTTTTTTTTAAGATTTCATTTATTTATTTTCAGAGAGAGGAGAAGGGAGGGAGAAAGAGCAATGTATGGTTGCCTCTCACATGGCCCTCACCGGGGACCTGGCCCACAACCCAGGCACGTGCCCTGACTAGGAATCGAACCGGGACCCTCTGGTTCCCAGCCCGTGCTCAATCTACTGAGCTACACCAGCCGGGCTGAACACTGTCATTTTAATACAAACGTAGTTGAGAGAAAAACACTCTGAGACACTCAGGAAGGAAAGGAGCCCCTTCACTAAAATAAAAGCCCAGGGACCTTACTCCGCCTGCCTTGACGCAGGTGCACCAGTCAAGGACACGCTCCTTTGCTCTGAGGGTCACGGGCTGCATCTGCTGTTGGTTTGTGGAGCCCTTTACAAAGGGGTTTGTTTCTTAGGCCTTTTCTGAGCACATTTTTCTTTTCGCTAATAGCGACATTTTTTATATCACCTAAACCAGCGATTTTCAACCATTTGCATTTCACAGCACATAAACCAATTACTAAACTTCTCTGGCACACCAAAATACGTATTATATTTTTTGATCTGACAACAACAATAAAAAAGGTATAATTTTGATTCATTCGCACCGGGCAGCTACTGCTGTGTTGGCTGCTGTCATTTTTCTTTCTGACAGTCTAGGGGAGAGAGCTCAGCGCCCCCGACTAACAGAGCCAGGCGCTGCGTGCTTTAGGAACGCTGGCGGCGCACCTGCTGAACACCGTTGCCCTCAACGCTCCCACTGGAGAGCAGCAAGGGAGACATGCCGCCTCCTGAGCGAACCGGAGGAAGAACTCACGTTGCGTTTCTGTCCGGGCCCAGGCGTGCAGCAGTACGGGACCCTGGTCACCTGGAACCTTGTTAAAAATGTGGGTGCCCACAGCCCTGGGTGTGAAGCAGCTGCCCTGGAAGTATGCATCCCTCAGTGCCGCCTCGGCCTCCCGAGAGCAGGCTCCCAGCCCGAGGCCCAGGTAGTCACACGGCTGTGTGTTCCGCTGACAGGTGAATTAGTCCCTGCTTCCTAGTGTCAGAGAAGACTGGAGAGCTGTGCCTAGAACCATCCAGAAAAAAGACCCAAAGGGCAGGTCCTGGGAGCGGCGTGCCAAAGGCATCATGGGAAAAGCGCTCCCTTGGGAAAGACAGAAGCAGCAGCTTGCAGAGAGAATCTCAGGAGCTTCATGCGAAACACTGAGCACAGTCATGAGAGCATCCTACTTCATCTGGTCATGGCAATGTGGCCCCGGATCCCGAAACGTTCTCCAGCCGGGTCTCCAGTTCTCATTCCCCAGCCGAGGGGGGCCCAGAACGTCCTGTGTGAGGACTGGGCAGAGAAGGCAGCACAGGCCAGGCAGCCTGGGTGTCTGGAAGTTGGGGAAGGGACAGCAGAATTGCTGAGTGTGTTTCGTTCTAGATAATGAGCCGTTTTGGACTTAATGTGTCCGACGGACCAGAATTCAGTTTCCTGGGTGGTGAGACCTGGTGATGAAACGCCTTCCTCACCAGGCAGAAGCCAAACCTGCCTCCTTCCGTAAGGCCAGGCGGTCAGGCCAAGCACAGTTAGGCCCCCTCTGCCTGTGCACGTCTTGAAGGAGAGAACCCGGTGAAAGACAAGGCCATGCTCAGAGGAAGGAAAGAGAAAGTGGGGGGCCCTGGGGAGCTGGGCCACCCCAGGCCACAGGGTGGGGTGGTCACTGCAGAGATCGAACCCGGCCAAGCTGGACCTCGTGGGCGCCTTCCTGCTTATGCTGGCGAAGTTTTAAGACCACATAGGCAACCAGGTTGCAGACTGGGGAGCCAGCAAGCCCTGTGCTCCGCTGAAGGGGACACCCCACCCCCAAGACACTCCTGAGGAGAGAGGCAGGAAGACGGACAAGGCCGCTGGGGCCATCGCGTCCTTTTCTGTCCACTAGCCCCATAAAATGCTTGCGTGCTTCCTGTGACGCCCCTTTAAAACATACTTTGCTCTGTTCTCTTCCCCGTTGCTGAGGAGAGGGTCAGCTCCACGGGGTATGAGACCTCGCCCCATGGGGAAGGGCCGCCGCCACAAACTCCCCCAGGCCCCATCGCGCACCCACTCTGCCCCCCGAAATGGGTGCTTGGAGCCCACAGAACCGCCGTGCGGCGCTGACCTTCTCCTGGTAGAGCCTGTGGAGCCAGGCCGCGCACTCGTCCTCGCCTTCCGGGACTTCTTCCAGGGGGATCCGCCTGCAAGGCAGAGAGCAGAGCTGGCAGGAGCCCGGCGCCAGGCACCCCTGAGTGTGACTTCAAAACAACCACATGGACTTTGGGCCGCTCTGCAGGTGGCTGGGTCGTGGGGCTGTGAAGAGGGCAATTCAGCTGCTAGGAAAGGGGGAGCCCCATCCATGTGGGGGAACACGGGTGGGAACGAAACCCTGGCCCAGGGCAGAAGGACCAAGAGGGCTCCGCCTTCTACGTCCTCCGTCCCCCATCCTGCCACGGAGAGGCCCATCAAGGGCAGCTGCCTCAGGTTCCACGTGAGGCAGTCTGGGAAGCCCGGAGTCCAGCTGACAATGCGCTGGCCCTTTCCTCTGCCAGGTGACGACCTGACGCTAATGGCCAGGTGTCCCCCATCAGTGATCCAGAGCCTCTCGGGCAGCGTTGGGGCAGACTCTCTGCGAGGGTTCTGCAGAGCATGAGAACGAACGCTCCCCAGGGTGGGAGAAGCCAGGCGGCCCTCTCAGGCCCAGCGGCTCGAGACCGCCTTCAGTGGTGCTGGCGAGGGCTGCGGTGTGGATGCACAGAGGGCGAACGGGGCCCAGTTGTGCGCCCCTCCCCATCCACACGTGTGCTCCGAGGGGGCAGGGCCCTGAGCAGGGCCTTGTGGAGCCGAGGTCCTCTTGCATACCGACCGCTCGGGGTTCCCCCAGATGCCCTGGCCCTGCTGGCACAGCCCCCCCAAAAAACATAGTTCCTGCCGGGTGTTGTTGGAACCCAGGGGGCAGCCTCACTTCCCTTCTGGGAGATGCCTCCTTTGGGAAGGTGGGTATTTCCTGCCCCGGGCCTTACATGGAACAACAGGGCAGACAGTTGACTGCGGCATTACGGAGAAAACAATGATGCTGCTGCTTTCCTGTTTTTAACGGGGAACCAGAGTTGCTTTGAGGTAGAAAGCCATTTAGCTCAGGCTGCCGTCCCCCAGTGCTAGGAAGGCCCAGGCTTTTCCCGCAGCCTGGGCGGGTGGGCAGCCACTGAATTTTCCTTATGCCATGTTGTCATTTAGCATCTCTGAGGTCTTAAAAGAAGTCATCAGGATGTCACGGAACACTGGGCCAGCTCTCCAACCGTGGGAGTGTCGGCTCATTAAAAAAACCAGTCCGAGACCCGTCACGTGGGATGTTAACGTGTGAGTGAATCAGTGTTGTCTCACTGTCTGATGCCATCTTCCAGCGGTTTCCAGGGCCAGACATTCCGCGAACCGACAAACAGGCAAAGAGAACTGGTTTGTCCAACACCGTGCGAGGGGCTTTCAACCAAACCCTCCCAGCTGGGACTAGAACATGTGAGCGGGAGACCACTGGAGGGGTTCTCTCAGCTTCCAGCCTCCGCGGAAACAGCATGTGTACTTCTCTGTCCAACAAGGGGTCGATAAAACGACCCCTTCACACCCGGTCTCAGAACGACTACAAAACACTGGCTGCCGTTTGTCCAGCCCGGGCGCCACGAGGAGGAGGAGCCGGCGAGAGAGCGCCGGGAGGGGGCGCAGCTCCCCCAGCAGCGGCGTGGGTCTCTCGAGACTGGGGAGATGTCTGGCGCGGTGCGGACTGCGGATGGGAAGACACGGACAGATTTCCCTGGGAGGAGCCTTGTTCACAGGGAGATGGGAACTGTCTTTCCTGGGAAGGAAGCGCCCCCCACGTACCTGACGTATAAGTCTGCGTGGTATTTCTTTCCATTCAGGACTCCCAGCAGGGTTGGGTTTTCGTTATTTCTGAAATTGAGTGTACAGTCATATACAGCTGAAACTATAAAAGAATAAAACAAATACAGAGCAGTATAGAGCGTGTGAACCCAAGCTGGTTTTGTAGATACACACATTGGAAAACAGTCATCGAGTGCTAGCGGGCTGTCGCGGGGCCGTGGGTGACTGGTCTCTCCTCCGGGCTGTCCGCCCTGGACCGAGGGCTCTGGCTGGGCACACGCCCCACTGTGCGGCCAGAAAAGCGTGCTAGGGCTGAGGGCTGGAGACCAGGAGTGTTCCTGAGCCCGGGCGTGTGGGGGGCAGCACCGCCGTGTCCCACCTGGGTGTCCAGCAGCAAACACCAGTATTGAAACGGGCCAACACTCTGACCCGTCGGGCGGAAGCATGCTAAGGGTGTGTCTGAGCCGCGGCGGCACAGCCCTCGAGGGGCGTTGTTCCCCTGGAAAAACAGGATGGCTAGGCATGGGAGGCAGGTGCTGGGTGTGATGACGGCATGGACCTACGGTCCCTTGACATGTGGCTGAGAAGCAAACAAGGATGGCGTTCACGCTCGGGGTGGGCAGTGCCACGGAAGGCGACTCACTGTCCACACCACGGCCTCCGACCCCAATCCCTGAGCACTGGGGGACCCCAGGGCGCAGAGGAGACCTGAGGGCCAGGCCAAAGGGCGAGGCCGTGTGGACAGAGCCACGTTTGACCGCTTTGTCTCTTCCCTCTGGGGTAGTGCCCAGCTGCCCCCCCACACAGCCAGACACCAGGAGGCCGTGGGGGGGGGGCTGAGCCGCCCTAGACCCCCCCGCTCTGCCCTTCCAGCACCTTTGGAGAGGAGGAACGAGGGGCTTTGGGAGGAGAGCTGGTCGCCCGGCAGGAAAAGAACAAAGAATGGCGTTTCTAACCTGAAGGGACAGGTGAGGAGCCGACAGTTATGGTTGCTCCTTTCTTTCTCACCTAAAGTGACTTAGGGCTCCAGACTCAGAGGGCCAGCTGCCACACATGACAGGGTCACAGAGCTCATCATCTGGGGGTAGTGGTGCCAGCAGATGAGCAGGAAATGCAAGCAAGCCTGGGTGTGGGGCCACAGCGGATCCAGGCAAGGCCCCTGGCTTTCCCATGGCGCACAGCCATGCAGTACCGGTGCTGAGCAGTGGAGGGCAGTGTTGCCTCGGTGAGTGTGAGCGTCTGAATGTGCTCAGGCTTGCAGGCAGTGGCCACACCTCCCACACCAGGTGCTTGGTGCTTGGCCCCTGGCTAACCAGGCGTGCACATGCCATCCTTGCCCCCACCCCTCCAGCTGCTCCCAGGGTCGGCCACGGAGAAGCCCCGCCAGGGACCCAGCAGTGTCTGTCTGGGGCACGGGCTTGCTTTCCTTGCTGCAGTGGGGCGGCCGGGCCCGGGGTCTTCCTTACCTACATTTCTCAGACTCCTCACGGTCACGGCGAAGCCCTTGGTGCGCGGCAGCAGGTGGTGCTTGAGGCTGGGCAGCCCCTTGGCCTGGGCCACCTGCATGCTGATCTGGTGCTTCTTCTCCGTGAACCGCGTGCCCTCGCAGTGGATCAGGAACTGCAGGGGCAGGCCGGGGTCACGCGGCGCCCTGGGTCCCACACGCCCTCCCCCCTCGCACGCCAGAGCCACACGTGTCCCAAGAGAAGCCTGTGGGGCGTGGCCAGAGGGGGATGGCTGGACAGCTGTGCCTGTCCCTGTCCTCCCGGTGAACCCAGAGGTCGCCGTCCTCTGCTGACAGCTCAGCGCAGGACATCTGGCCGCCCAGCGTGTGTGTGAGTGTGAGTGTGTGTGGGTGTGACGAGAGCGTCCTGGGCGGGTGTGGGGCATGCCAGGCTGCTTGGGCGGGTGCACGGGCCACTGGGTGCAGGAGTGGTGGCTGCGGGGGCCTTACGTACGAAGTACTTCTCAGGGTAATCCCGGAGGTGCAGCAGGCTCCTGGAGACCGTCGTGCGGTCCTGCTCCCACTTGCGCGTGCAGAACACCATCTCCGTGAAGTACCACATCCAGCCGATGATGGGGACGTAGGCCAGCTCCTTCTTGGCCAGGACCTTGGAGCCCTGAAGCAGCAGAGGGGCCCCGGGTGTCAAGGAAAGGAGAGTGGGCATCGTACTCTCCTACCATCCCAGAAAAAGAGGCTGAACAGCCACTCTAAAAGCCTAAGGGGACAGACAGTCCAGAACACAGGAAAGCAAGAAACACTCCCTGCTGGTCAGCCAGAGCTCAAGGTGGTGCTAAGCCAGCCCTGTGTGGGGTGGGGAGGTGGCGTTTGGGCGGGCACCAGGGACAGTCAGGTACATTAAGGGTCTCAGGTGGTCACCGTCGCTTCTGCTCACTGAGCCCATCGTGAGTTGCAACGGCACTTCACCAACTCTTTCCGTCAGCCTCCCTCGACCCCCAGGCAACCTGCAGGCTCTGTAGGGCCAGCACTGCCCTCCTTTCAGAGACAAGGGAACGGGGGTGCCAGGTCACCAGGGAGCCCACCACCCGTCCCTTTGCCAGCATCTCCTGAAGGCTGAGACTGGCCCAAGGCCCAAGGATTTGGCCCAGTGGCAGGCCCGTGCCCTGGGCTGCTGGCACGGGGCCCTGGCCAGCTACACCAGGCCGCAGGGCCGCCCCCAGACTGGGAAGACCAGGATCCAGTGAGGGCAGGGCGCAGGCAGGGGAGACACAGAAACAGCTTGTTAACAGTGCATTTGGGCTCTACATTTTCACCCCTAACTTTGGAACTGGCCAGGATGCTCCGTGAAATAGTCATCTCTGGCCAATGGCACAGGTGACTGAGGCAGTAATGTGGATGTCAGGGTGGCCTCAGCTGGGCTCCTGGTGACAGGTGTCTGGTTATGGAACCTACAGGGCCCAGAGGCGAAAAGAGCGATGCTTCTGCTCAGCCCTCCCTCCTCTTCCCAGTCACCTCCACGACGGTCACAAAGTCCCAGCTGGGCCAGGGCACGAGGTCACGCCCCGCGACCCTCTGCAGATGGACAGAAGACGCAAAGAGCCACTGCTCTCCTTACCGTTTTTTTTAATGCATTCCCCAAAGCGGGAGGAAAAAGCAGACACCTTTCAGGGTTAGTGTCTCCACGTTATTTATGGCTTTTTGTTTCCCCCACAAATCCAACATGCAAATTCTCTCGAGAACCAAGCCATATGGTACCCGTGGGTCAAGAACTCGTCATGCGTGAGGCGAGGGCTTCCCTTACGTCAGGCACAGGCGACGCATTTTATATAAATGCTGTTGAATTCTAAACCAATAGGATGCCCATTTTACAGGTGACCAAACGGAGGCTCAGAGATGTTAAGTAGTTTGCTCACCATCACGCAGCTAACAGCAGGGGAAGCTGAGAAATTAGGCCAGGTGGTCTGTCAGAGGCCAAAGTCCACGGTAAACATTAATGATGGCCCTGAGTCAGATGCTGGGCCCCCTACCCAACAGACTCTCCATTTTGTTCTAAAGGCAACACGCTCAGGCTCCAGGGTGACCATGAGTGACGTCAGCCCAGGGTCCCCTGGACCCCTTAACTTAGTGTGCACAAATGACCCAGTTCTGGGCAAGGCGGCTCAGAGGTCTGCTCAGGGGATGCAAGTGTTCTGGGGCTTCTTGGAAGACGGGGATCCCCGAGAGAAGGGGAGATGGCCGGGAGGCCTGGCTGGGTTTTCCACCATGAACATGGTTGCTGAGAATGTCACGGCTGTGCTGGTCATGTGGCAACCCCAAGACGACAGCCTAGAAATGCTGAGGCCATCGGGGCCACCACCACGGAGGCACCCGGCTGCAGCCCTGCAGTCCTTTGGGGGCCCGCAGAAGGGCCAGGGTGGTGTCAGCCACATGACTGAGAAAACTCTCTCCTGTCTTCAGCCTTTGCCTTTCAGCATGGGGTCAAGGTCGGACAGGCGGAGGAGTCATCCTGCTTTCTCTCGCCGTGAGTGAGAAGGAAAGGCCTGTCCCTCAAATGCATGAACACACATGGCCCCGGACTCGCCCTCACCCCGCTACAGCCACGTAAAAGCCCACCTACTGTATGTGTGCCGGGGGTTTCTGGCCATGGGGAGGTCCCCCGCGCAGCCCCTCAGCCCCTCTGTCAGCAGGGCTGGCCCGTGGGCCCTGCTTCTGTCACTCCTGTTACCTCCCTACTTACAGCCTTCAAGATGAAAACAGAGCACGGAATCTTCACCAATGAACTAGACTTGCCTCCTTGAGGTTAAGGCTATTTTTAAAAATTACATATACCTGAACTGATTCCACAAATAACATGTGGCACTGTTAAAGTTATAACAGATGCCCTGCTCCATTGCCACGAGGGGACCACATGCTCCGAGGCTCAGCCGTGGGGCCTGGCAGGGTGGCCCCGTGCTGCATCACCCCATCTGCTGGGGAACTGGACTCTCAATGTTTCCTACCCACGACTCCACCTCCGAGAGCCTTGGGCATCTCAGTGGTCGGCCTTCGATGACCTGCTGAGAGGAAATGGCAGCTTTGACAGTGATGTAGGACCCAAGAGCAGACCCAAGGGGGTGAGCTCGAGGGCCCACATGCCTGTCACTGTTTCACCTCATTAGACCACTGAAAGCCACCAGAATGTCTCCTGGGAGAATCGTTCCATGAATCACAGCGTGCAGTGCAGGGTACTGCGCACGCCCTAGCGCCGCAGGGCAAAGCCACGCTGGGCCCGAGGGCCACATCTACTCGGCCACCTGCGTTCCTCGATGCAGTCGTATTGCAATCCCACGGCTCGTTTCATGCACGCATCGCCTCCGGCTGCTTTCACGGCAACAGGCGAGTTGAGTCGTAGTGACGGGCGAGACGCTGTGGCTCATGGAGGCTGAACTGCGTGCTCTCGGGGCTGTCACAGACAACGTCTGCCGGCCCTTGTCTTAGAGCCGCCACAGAGGGTTCCCGTGAACGCTGACTGGCTGTGGAAACGCTTATTACGTAACGCCGCCTCCTAATAAAAAGACCTGTCGTTGCAGCTCCGTCTGCTGCCTGACGGGGAAAGAGTGAAACAGAGGGAAAACAGCAGGAGCTACAGCTGGGTGGTCCGAGTAGGAACGATTTTTAGGTTTAACTCGACTTCCGTGGTTCCTATCAGAAAACCGTTTCTCCGTGTCCCTCTCACGGTGTCACCTTTACGAAGTGGTCGACATCAGCACACTTTTCTTCTGGAGCCCGAGGGAGGCTCTGCATCGCCAGAGTGACCATTGGAAGGAACCTGGGCTTGTTTCTGTCGTCGCATTGAGCTAATACATCTTTCAGCCTTAAAAGGCCTGGGTGTTATCATTAGGCCTAGGCCTTGACGTTGGTTATGTGTGCTTGATACATGAAAATGTTTAAATACTGAGGCTCCCAAATCACAGACACGCTGCTGGGTTTCCTTCCCTCGGCAGAACCTCATGAAAGGCTTAGGAATCAGACGGTCCTGGTTTTAACCAGGCTCCACCGTGGCCCAGCTGTGTGTAACTTTGGGGGCTTAACCTTCCTGAGCCTCAACTTTTGTAGCTGTATTACGAGGACAATTAATACCTCCATGTGTGGCTGTAAAGATTTAATAACATATGGAAACGTGCTGACACGCAGAGTTGAGACCCTGACATGTGGGTGTTAAATAATGTGTAGCTATTATTGTCCCTGGAGTGAGCACATGGCTGAACGTCTCTGAGTGCATCCTGTTCCTTAGACCACACTTCAGCAGATAGTAATGACAACAGATTACACCTATCACAAGCCCTGGAGTTGGCACCGCCAGCCAACTGGTCAACCCCCATGCAGAGACCACAGGCTGCTAGAAAGAGCTGCTTTAAGAATGCACAGAGACCCCGCGCACTCCCATGTGAGCCGGCGTGGCTCTCGTCTCTGTGAGGACAATGGGTAGATTCTGGTAAGGACAGTTCTAACAGGGCCGCCGTCAGCTGACGCGATGGAACTGTGAAGCATGATGGCGGGTTTGTGACACGGTTGGGACAGGGAGGGCACCCCGGTCAGTTCCCGTTCCATGATGCCCCCACCTCCTCTGACTGCGGAGGGACGGTGGGGAGCACAGTTGGGGTATGAGACTAGTCCACAAGATGGCCCCGCGTCCAGCTGCTGCTTCCTTCCGAGCAGGTGGCCGTTTCTGCGCAGTTACCGGTGTGGTCCTGAGTCAGGCACGTGGGTTTGCCCGGTTTATTTATTTCTACTAAACACATAAAATATCTGAATGGGGTATCTTAAGTGCAACTTTGAAGACAAGTGAGACTTGAATATGAAGCACGCCGAAACATCCAGATGTCACCTCTGAATTTCTTCTCGACCGTGAGCTACAGAGACAGTCGCAGGACGTTAGAGCTTGCTAGAGACCAGCCAGCGGTCCTGGGGGACCAGCAGGTCAACCGCAGCTCAGCCTCTGTTTGGACGTGTGATATGTGAACCTAAAAACTGCCCAGTCTGTGCAATGGGCATTTATTAAATACCTCCCATGCCGGGCGCGTACCATGTGCTGGGCGCACAGATGTGGACAGGATCATCCATGGCCCTGAGGTGCTCGAAGTCTAGTGGGAAGAGAGGAACAGAAAGCCAGCGATGTCTGTGTTACGTCTCTGCCCCTAATCTCTAAGTGGCTGAACAGACACACTCTCCATCGGGAGCAGGGGGCAAGCACGGAGCGGCCGAGACTGGAGCTAGCGGTCCTTCACTGTAATAAATGCAGGAGACGAGATGGAGCTCAGAATAACTCACCAGGGGCGTGTGCGCACACCAGAAGGTGACAGACTCAATTTCTGCCAACTAGGGTAACACAAACGTGGCCTAATTCTGCTTACGCCACATTCTCTCTCGTGCCTTCTCCCTCTGCTGATGCTAAAGGAGAAAATGCTAGAGACCCTACACCACCCGACAAGTCTCAAGAGCTGGAAACAAAATAACAATGTTCCACAATTAGTCATAGCCCCCGGGGAATGTGTATGGCAAACGCGCTGCAGAACGCCGAACGCCGGGAGAACCCATCTCTGGCAGACAGGAAATAAACGCGAGTCCTGCTGAAGTCCGGCAGAACATCCCGGGCGCTCTGGCTCTGGCTAACATCTCCCCACCAGCACCCCCCACAAATTCCTGGGTGCAGATGAGGGATGGGGAGAGGAGGGCCGTGTGGGGACAAACAGGAGGTCTCAGGTCCCTGGGTCAGGGCTACAGAACAAAACAGATGAGAGAGGCGCTCCCTGCACAGGCCTTGCTCCCTGTCCTGAGGTGCAGACCATGGTGACCCCTTCTATTCCTTCCCAGGGCGGCCCAGGATGAGGGAGACAGCAGAAGGCATGCCAGGGCGGGGTGGGCGGTAGGGCTGCCTGACTGCAGAGGATAACGGGAGGGCGTTCCTGGCCCAGCGCCTTCTCTACTGCTGGTCTCTAACACAGGGTGATGCAGCACAGGCAGAGGGGGCCAGTGGCGGGTGTGACAAGCGGGGGCGTTGGTGGCATTGGCAGTGTGCGGGAGTTTGTAGGGAGGGGGGAGGAGGCCAGCGCACTGCTGCTGTAGCAAGAGCCTGGATCACAATGCAGCAGTGGGGGTGGCGGGGGAGTCCAGGCAGTAAAACAGCAGGCCGTCTGGGTCTGACTCGGGACTGCACTTCTCAGTGAAGCCCGTGCTCACACTTCCAGGTGCTGCTGGAGCGCCGCTGGGTATCACCCCCACCCTCCCACCCCCGCTGCCCGCAGCCAACACACTCCCCCTTCACCGTTACCCGGCAGGCTGCGTGCCCTCCTCCGCCATCCTGGTGCAGAGGGGGCTGTACCTTCCAGCCCACTGTTGTGTCTGCGTAGCGCCCAGCACGGGGTCTGCCACAGGAACACCCACGAGGCACTCCTGGTGGGGAAACACTCCGAGGACTCACGATGGCTGTCGTCCTCAGTCCTCCAGTGCCCACGGCGGCCCACGGCCCATGACATCCCACAGAGTGCCCTCTGCTTAGGGACAGTCAGGCTACCCGCCTCCTGGGACAAAGAAATGCAGCACAAATGCCATCTGTCTCCAGGCAGAGCTGGGACGGATCCCCTTGGTGATGCTTCTTAAGTGGGAAACGTGTCGGTCTCCCGCTCACTGAGGTGTGAGGTGGCAGGCAGCCCCACACTGGCCCCGGGAGCCTGCCTCCTGGTGCTCCCACCCCAAGGGCTCCTGGGCCCTGTTCTCACAAACAGAATACGACCCATTTGGTTACTCCAAGGCCATGGCTTTGGCCCTGGGCGCCTCCTCCGCTCTCTTGCAGCGCCCCCTAGGGGAAGCCAGGCCGGAGGTCAGGGCGGGGGAACTGGGAGAAGAGGCCCCGGGGGAGGGGGCAGGCCCAGAACAGACACGGGTGTGCGAGCAGGCAGCACGGAGGCAGAGCCGCCTCCCCACCCCCCATGGCGAGCCTGGGGAGGAGACCCCCAGCCCAGCTGCCCCGGGATCCAGACCAAGCTTTGGGGCTTGTCGCGCTGCCCCACGGATTGGCTCTGTGTGGCTTCTGTACGGAGCTGAAGGAAACAGCCCAGGTGGCCTGGGGTTAGCCAAGCCACACCTGCCCAGCAGGCAAACACCGACAAGGCCAGCTGCTGTTCTGGAGTGCGTCTGGGCCTGGCGCTGCTCAAAGACCCGGCAAACGTGATCTTCAGCAACCTCCTGGGGCCGCAACCCCTGCTCCTGGGAGGGAAAGGTCAGTAAACAGCCCGCGGCGGCAGCAGCCTGCGCATGCCCAGGCCGGTTCGCTTGGCCGTTCAGTGACACGCTCTGCCTGTCCTTGCGTCACACTCAGCCCAGACAGGACAGATCCGGCCCATGCCGTGAAGTGACCGCTCGAGGGGACCAAAGCCTGCAGGGACCACACGGGCCCTTGCATGCTTATAGGAGTCCAACCTTTGGGCGTCTCTGGGCCACGCTGGAAGAAGAGTGGTCTTGGGCCATACATTAAATACATCGTGACATGTAATCACAAAAAATCTCATCGTGTTTTAAGTAAATTTACGATTTTGTGTTGGGCTGCATTCACAGCCCTCCTGGGCTGCCTGCGGCCCACGGGCCCTGGGCTGGAACCCCCAAGACTGTCCACAGACGTCACCCGCCCCTGCGTAAATGCACCCCGTCTTGGGCTGTTCCACGTGAAGAAGGAACCTGCCCAGTCAGGAGCCTGCCTCCCGTCTCGTCCCGCAGAGCAGGCCCTCCTGACCGCGGGGCAGCCTCTCCGTCACACGTCGTTTTTGTAAGGAGATGACTCAGGTGACTTGCACGAAGGTCATCTGAGACGGAAGGGCTGCTGAACGGTGAATATAACAAGATGCCCTTTCCACGCCTTCCAAGGGCGGGTCACTTTGGAAAGTGGCCAGGCCCTGACCTGACCTCGGAGGCTCCTGGAGACACCCAGAAGGTGACCTGTCCCCTGCCCGTAGCGAAGACTGTCCCTGGGAGCACAGAGTCGGACACCTTCCCCCTGAGCTGCCCGGCCCCCGGCAGGGTCCCCACCATGTGTTCCCTCCACCTCCCCTGGTGGCGCCCACTGCCACTCTGCACTTGGCTTCAGCAGAATTTGTGTGGCCCCAGCCCTGGCTGTTTGTCCAGTGCTTGGGGACAGGGGACAGTGTCATGTGCGGCTCCTCTCCACCCACCACAGTTCTGTGGTTTTCAGGGACTCCCCAGTTCCAGGGAGCAGGGGAGCTGCGTCGTCCTGGCCAAAGGGCTGAGGCCTGCCTGCGTCACACTGTGTGGAGTCCCTGAAAACTCCTCGTCACCCAAGAACGGCCTCCAGGTACAGCGGCCACACATACACCCCTTCCGCACGTGGCCTCAGCCATCTGACTTTTGTCTGAGTAAGTGACCAAATCCTGTCAACATGGCGTGCCTGTGGGCAATGAAGCCTGTGGCACAGAGACAGGTAGACACTAACGTGTTTGGTTCTGTTCCCGGAAATGTGCGTGAGCACAAAACCCGGACGCCGAGTTAGGGCTGGAGTGGTGACGCGGAACTCCAGCAGGCAGAACTGCGGGCGGGAGGGCCGGTCCTTTCCTAGAAGCCCTTTCGGCGCCGGCACCCACAGGCAGTCCAGGCTAGAAGCCATGGGGCGGCAGCGGTGACTGAACATGAGCCGCTCCCCTGGAGGACTGTGAGACTTTCGCGGCCTTCGGGTGGTTTAACTGCCTAATGACGACCATCATTTTTCCCACAGACGTTAATGGGACGTGTTTTGTTGCCAATGTCCTTCTCTCTCCTTTTGCTCCAAATTGAAAAAAGTACACGTGTGTGAGAAGCACATAGGAAGCGTGTCCCACGGGCATTTCGTCCTCCTTAGCCATGGGCCCTCCCAAACAGGCCGAGGCAGACAGGCCCCACCTTCCGCTGCTGACTCTGAGGTGCTTGGGCACCTCAGGGACCAGGCACGCCACGACCTGCAGGGCACCTGCACCACGGGCTCTGGGCCCATCTGCTCGCCGGGTCTCAGTTCCTGCGCTCGTCCGCAGGGGCCGCCAAGACCAAGTGTGATGAGAGCAGCCCTCCCACCTGTCCGTGGAGAATTGTCCCCCACGTCCTGGGACCTGCTGTCACAGCCTCTCCGAGCACCCAGGCCGAGCCACACATGACTCCCGCTGGCACACCCGATCCCCGCCGGCGACTCGATGCGGTTACCAGCGCAGGCTCTGCTGCGGACCTGCTGAAGGCGACCACGAGTCACTCAGGGACCAGGAGCCAAAGGCGGGCGAGGAGTCAAACCAGTTGGAGGAAAACAGCATTTCCTGTTTATTCCAAAATCTGCCATTCAAACTCTCTCGCTTAGGGAACCAACTTTCTGAAGCCGGGGGTGGGGGGGGCGGTGTTGGCCGCGGAACCAGACCGCGGGGATGGAGAGTATGAGGCAGCGGGTAAGATGAGCTCAAACCCAAATCTGCTGAGCAGCCGCGGGATCCTGAGCACATGGTTAACCCTGGCTTTTTAAAAAGCCAAGGTGTACCTTGGCTGAGTGGACCGGTTGGTTGGAGCATTGACCCGTACACTGAAAGGTTGTGGGTTCGATTCCTGGTCTGGGTGCGTATGAGAGGCAACGGATTGATGTTGGTGACTCCTCTCTCACATCAATTTTTTTTTCTCTCTCTCTAAAAATCAACATATCTTTGGGTGAGGATTAAAAAATAAAAAAACAATCTAAAAGGAGGATGTGCATCAACTGCTCATAAATGTGTGTGTGAGGATTAAAGGGATGGACGGCATAGGAAACACCTGGATATGGTCACCGCTGAACGAATAGATATGAATAGTGTCCGTAGGAACAGGCTTACCTTCATTCCAAGCTGGAAGGGAAAACAGGTGGTTAAAGACATTTGATCTAGTAGAAACTCCATTAAAGAAGTATCTGCAAATTGTGAACACCCAAGGGCAAAAGGCATGTGGTGTGAACCAGAGAAAGGTGTCAGGCGGGTGAACGGAGTCCCACTTACCCCCAAAACCCCGAAGCGCTCGGCCAGGCTCCAGCCGCAGAGAAAGTCAATCTCGAACTTGTGGTTCAGAACCACGATGGCATTTTCCTTCCCAAACTTGGGGTAGGCCCGGGGGTCCGTGTGGATGACGCACTCCGTGCCCGACCACCACTCCAGCAGCATGACCAGCTCTGCAAGAGACCACAGCAGACGCACGTTTATTCCACGCATCCCCCGTGACCCGGGGCCGCCCTGCCGGGCCGCGCGGGGAGCAGGGCTGCGCATGGAGCGCCTCCGAGGGGTGAAGTGCTGGGTCGTCCCTGCCCAGATCCCAGTCCCAGAAAGGGTCTTGGGGGGGAGGGGAAAACGAGAGCGACTCCTCTGCGGTCGGCCCGGGAAGGAGAGGAGCTGCGAGAGGACAAGCCACTTGCACTCCACCATGAAGGGCCTCGGGGAAAAATCCGTCGGGAAGCTGGAATCCGTCAGGAATCCATGCCCTATGCTCGCAGAGCTCCGAAAGGCAGAGAGAAGGTGACCGGAATTCTTAATATCCAGGGAAATGACTGACTGGGATGCTTAAAAACTCCCTCAAAGGACACTGAGCACCCAATTTTACTCCCCCATTCCCGACACTCGAGTGCACCAGGAAAAACCAAAAGCGAGGCTTCGAGGAGGCAGAAGCCCCAGCGCCTGAAGGGTGGGGGCCGATGCGAGCTGCCGCTCCGCGGGCCTGCACACAAGAGTGAAAACTGTCTTTCCAGGAGCTGCGGACATGGAAAAGTGTTTTCTCCAGGCCATGATGACCGACTTGACTTTACCCACTGAACTAGTAATTCCCAACCAGGCACCCTCTGGAAGAGCCTGTTTGTAGAAAGTGTCCAGAAAAACAGCTGAACAGACATTGGCATTAAAACTGCAGGTACAGAGCAGCTTTGAGACGAATCGCTCAGGCCGAAGGTGTTCGGAGGGTAGATGGGCGGGCGTGAGCCCTCTGGGCAGGGTGTCCCTGTTTTCATCACTGGCTAGTGGGGTACACACTTAGCAGAGGGCTCACTCACGCATCATCCCCTAAATGCACACACACACACACAAGCAGGCGTGGCCCTGACTCTGGTCAAGCCTCGTGTCTGAAAGGCTTGAGTGGCTGCCTTTGCACGCTTTCTCCTTGAGGCCAGAGACTGGCGCTTTTGGACCAGAGCGCCAGAACTCTCTAGAAGGCATTATGGTCTAGTTTCTAAGCAGTGAATGCTGTGGGACTTTGGACAAGTGAACCTTGCAGTGCCCCGTGTCCTAACCTTCAGAACGGGTTTGCCTTACTGAGCTCTGTGAGAATTAAGGGCATAGCACACAGTAGGCATTCTGTGCGTGTCACACAGTAAGTCCCCAACGAAGGCAGGCATGCAGTACCTCTCAATGTCACGAAAACAAACCAAAGCACTGCCACACTTGACAGGAATAGTGCCTGCCTGCCCCTTGCAGCTGAGAAAATGCTGAGCCCTGAGTCAGCCATCCCGGTGACCTCGACGGGACCCAGAGGCGGAGCATGGCAGAACAAAGATCAGTGTTTGGGAGGCTGGAGTGCACTTCGGACAGCGGCGGGAAGTGGCCACTTCAAGGTCAGAGGCTGCCGGGTACAGAAAACCGCAGACACGGAGCCTGTGCTGACCTCCATGCTCCGGCCCCCTGGGCCTGGCCCTACTGCGTGCTGTGATTATTTGGGGAGCCAAGGAGATTGCCACCCTGAGGCTGAGTCACCCTGGGGGGCTCCTGGGGGCCCTTATGTACACAAAAAGGAAAGAGCAAAGGCAAAGGGGAGAACAGCACCCCTGGGGTGGGGAGGCCCCTGACCGCCTCACTCCCTGGAGAGTTCGGGCAACTTCATGTGTTCCCTCTCTGATCATCTGTGACTGCTGACCTCTGTGGGGCCAGCAGTGATCCGCTGGGCCTTGCCTGGTCTGGGAGCCTGGGGTGGGACAAGGCAGGGCAGTCTGCCTGCCATCGGGCTCTCTGGGGGGTGAGTGGGTACCGGATCCCCACAGGATGGACGATGGCCGCAGAGGACGGGGCCAGGGCCCAGGGCTACCGCTCCGCTCTCCCCAGCCTGCCTGTGAGCACATTTTGGTGTTTGTCTTAGAGTCAGAGTTTCCTGGTGGCCATGAAAGGACCTAGTTCCCCAAGCCAGGCAGGGGGCTGTGGGTCGTTTCCCCCTGCTCACCGCCCCTCACCCCCAACCAAGAGCTCACATTGCCTTAGGTCGGGACTCACCGGCTTCTTTGTCTTTCAGAGAGAGAGGCACAGTGACAGCAGGCCTGGGGTTCTCTGGGACCCCCTGGGACACTGCGGTGGCACAGCCCCAACCCCCAGTCCTGGGGCCCCTCTCTGCTTCCTCACCTCACTGGCCGAGTGAGGTGACGCCAGGCTGCGTGGGTTCACAGGTCACCCAGGTTCTGGCTTCAGCCACCTCTCAATGTCCGTCCCCGTCCTCGTGAACGTTCCCATGTGACCATAAAGGCGGACAGGGCCGACGCCCTATGTTGTATGCACCACGCCCCCCCCCACACCCCGCCCCGCTTTGCCCCTGCATTCCAACCCCAGAGAAAATCTACACGGACACAGCAGTGTTTGTTCAAAGCAGGGGATGGAGCAGATGCGTGGCGCCGGAGGAGCGAGGGAGCAGCGGCCCCTCTTCCCACAAAGAAGCGACAGGTCAGCGTTTCAAAAGGAGGGGTGGCTTCCGGGTCCCACCTAGCTTCTGATCTGGCAACTTTCAGCTCAGAAACCGGCCCTGCCCTCGCCTCCCCTCCGCCCGCAGCCCACACACCTTGTTTACCAGGTCCCTCTGCCCACTCCAGCCCCAGCCCCAGCCCCAGCCGGCACAGCAGTCCCAGTGCCCCCAGGACTGCGGGGTGCGGCTTCCCCAGAGGGGTGGGGTGAGTCCCTCATAAAGACAGGATTTGAGGCCAAGATCTCTCCTATAAAATGCACCAATCTTGGAACCTTTGTCCCATTTTCAAATGCTGAGTTTGCCAGATGTTGCCATCTTGTCCTCCTGAGGCTGCTCCCTGAGGGTGGGGAGGCCGAGACCAGCAGGGGCAGCAGCCTGTGCTCCGGTCACCCCGGGCACCCCTGGCTCTGGCCAGCTGCCGCCGCCTGTTGTGCAAACTCCACGTGGGGACCCTTGGGGACAACTTCCAGTTAGGGCAGGTCAAGGCCAGAGAGGGCGTGTGGCCCGAGGAGTGACCTTCAGTGCAAAATCCCAATCTGCTGCCTAGGATTCGGGGCGACAGAGGGACAAACCCGGTGGCTCTAAGGACCAGGGTCTGTGCTGGGACTTGCCTCGGTCATGGCTGCTGCTGTCTGACAGGAAACACGCCAAGGAATGAAAGGAAGATGGGGGAGAGGTGCCCACCTGCATTTGTGGAGGAGGAGGAGGAGGATGGTGAAGAAACCGGCAACGCTGGGCATCTACTGAGTTAGCGCTCGGGGACCATCCCGGGAGGGCGGCTGCCGCTGCCCCGTTCACAGGCGAGGATGGGGACGCACGGAGGTGGGGTGGCTGGCCGAGCTCCCACAGCTGGGCAGTGGGCGGCCGGACTTGACCCCAGACGGGGGGACACCCACGCCCACGGGCTCTCCAAGGTTACGAAGACATAAAAACCATGTGTGTATGGGGGAGCACTTGGGGACAGAGCGGGAGATAAGAGGGAGATTGCAGTTCAAAGGCTCGCTGAGAAGATTCGATACGTTCGTACCACATCCCACGAGCTTCGCACACGCCTGGCCCGGGACGGGGGCCGCCACCGCTGCTAACACAGCTACGATGGCAGAAGAGACGGCTGAGGAACGGAGAACAGCCGGGAAAGACGGACGGACACAGCCGGCTGAGGGTCCACACCCGGCAGCTCCCGCTTGTCACCCTACACCCGCCCAGTCCTCAGCCCGACGACTCCCCAGACACAGATGGCGTTAAGCTGGGGCTCCATTCTGGTCTGGACCCCAGGAGCCCGTATTCCCCCCAAGAGAACCCCCGCGAGTACTCAAGCCACAGCCAAGGCCTTCAGTGGCCCGGCAGACCCTCCTTCCCCACCAAACCCTCCAGCCGCATCCCGGCCCCCTCCCAGCCCGACAGCACCGCTGCTTTCCCTCCTCTCCGTGGCCTGCCTGGCAGAGGGACCGAGGAGGACGCCCGGGGGGTGGGGGGGCATGGCGCCTGCAGGCAAGGCCCCCACATCCGCCCGTTGATCAGAGCAACACCCCCCCACCCCCGCAAACATGCGTCCGCCACAGCCAGCCCTCCACCTCCGTGCAGATGCGGGAGAGGCGACAGAGGAAAACGGTGCTTTTATAATTAACGTACCGAATCTTAATCATTCTATGATTGCATGTATAATTACACATAATCTCTCACATCAAGTATACATAATTACGTATTTGCAATAGCTTTTTATAATGTAACTTTTCACTGATGATTATTTAGGTGAACAATTAAGCCTCTCATCCTCAAAAAGCCCCTCCAAAATGCAAAAATAAGGACGTTTCTGGCTCATGGCTGCTGTCTCTCATGGCTGTTGTCTCTCTCCAGGTGGAGGTGCGGGCCTCTCCCCTGTCCTCGCGCCTGCGCTGTGCCCTGCACCTCCGCCACTGGGGCCCACCTGGCACTCTGGGCCCTGCACGGAAATTGGAATGAAAACATGAGATAGAGAGATTACTGGCATTGCTGGCGCCCAGCCGGCTCCAGCACACAGGAGCCAGGGTCAGGGTCAGGGTCAGGGAGCTGTGGAGACGCTGGAACGGGTGTGGAGTTTAATAACTAATGCATCTTCCCTGTCCCAGGCTGGATGCAGAGTCTGGGATTCCTGATCGACACCAGCTGCCCACTGGTCCCCGCCCACCCTGAGCGCTGTTTGTGGGGCCAGCGCACAGCCCCCCACTCCGAGCTGGCTGGATCTGGCTTTGCCCTCACCCCCAGCCCAGGCCCAGCCATGTCTGAGGGCCACGCTCCCCACTTCCTCTCCTTCCCCACGTCTGTCTTCTGGACCACGAGGTACCCATCTTTCCAGGCGGGAAACGTGCCGGGGTTTCCACGCAATCTCGGATCCGAGGACACAGACACTATGCTGACACTGAGTGTGCCCGACGCACATGGGCACTTGCTCATAGTTTATCCTGAACAATTTCTGGTTGTTCACCAGCCTGTGCCTTCTGGCCATAACCGGCTTCCGGGGCTTGCTTTCTGTGCCACCCACTGGGGGCCCAGCAGTACCTGCCACACATCACCCCGTCCAGAGTCCTCCAAGCTTCCCCGTTCACATGTCCACATCACCTGATGACACTGAGCCAAGGAGCCACGTACAGATACAACATGTCTCTTTCATCAAGATGCCAAGTGGACAATCAGGGAAGCAACATCTCCCAAGACTCCTGAGGGGGCAGGAGAGCAGGAAGTGTGAGAAGCCGCCAGCTCATCCCTCATGTGGACTGACCTGCAGGAGCTGGGATCACAGGACAACACCACCCCTCTGTCACTGTCCCCTCCCAGCCCTCCAAGTGCCTGTTTCTTTGCAGGCTTTGCGTTGGCAGGGCAAGGGGGGAATGAACTTGACCTGGGGGGTTGTTGGAGCTCAAACCTCAGAGAATGGAGGATGCTATGTTGTGACCTTTCCCCAGAGACGGCAGGTCATAGCCACGAGGGGCCCTGATGACGTGCCCCTGGAACAGGGGCCGGAGGAGCTGCCCCTTCCCACTCATGTCCTCGCAAACAGAGAGGACAGCGGGGCACCGGCGGGAGACAGAGGTGGACTGAGAGCAGGCAGGGCAGGTGTGACCAGTGTTTACGTGTGAACCAAGTGAGTGACACCAGCAGTGGAAAAGTGGCTTCCCATCAAGTGGGCTCACCGCCCCGTTTCCAATCACGGGGTCAAGTGTCAGAAACAGGCAAAACGTCCAGAAACACGGCTGTCTTGGGTGTTGAGTATAAAAGCTGGGGGTACCATGCACCCACCTTCCATCCAAACACTCAGGTGGGGGGAGGGAGAGGAGGGCCTGGGATCTAGCCCCTGACCCCACCACCTGGGGCCCCGACAGGTTAGCTTCTCACGGCTCCCCTGCAGCATAGAAGCTCCGTGACACTGATGCCATCAGATTATCCCGTCCTAGGATGTCAATGTCCTTATTTACCTGCCAAATACCAACCAGCGCCCACGGGGGTCTGGCACTGTTGCAGGAGCTTGGGTGCAGCAGGGAACTGAGGACTTCTAGCAGGGGACACAGCTGTGAACTACCGTACGCACACACCCAGCAAGGCAGAGGCAGTGAGCACTGGGCGGCCACCAGGGGCCAGGTTGACCTTCCACAGGGCACAGGGGTGACCTCTGCAGAAGTCACGGGAAGTCCAGCGTGAGGCAGGGCTTGCTCTCATTACATACGACCTGTGAGAACGCAGCCCCTACTGGAGGGGCACCGGGTCTGTTCACGGTGAGCGTCCAGGGCCTGGACCTGGGAGGGGCTTCCAGAAGACGGCCTGGCTGCTGTGGAGACAGCGAAGTGCCCTTACAGGTGCATTTTTTAAATGTTTTCTAATAAGAACGTGGAAGGAGACACGCGCCCTCTGCCACGGAGAGGGATCCAGAGTTGTGGGCATGCCCCCAACACCTGTCCTCGGGCACCGCTTCTCCAGGAGCGACAGGGGAGAGGCAGATGGAATCTTAGTGAAGCGCAGATGTGGCCAAACGCGGATTTCCATTTCTTAAATTTCGGAGAGAGATGAAGATTAAAATTCAATTAGAAAATACTTGGCGTTTCAATGCCAGTCCGTTAAGCGACGAAAAGGCCTGGAGTTCCCAGAGTGTAAAACTTATGTGCATCTTCTGCTCTCCCTTTGCTCCGTGAGGGCGAAGCAAGACATTCTCCAGAGTCTCCATTGTCCCCACTGCCCCCAAGGAAAGCTCCCCCACTTGGGCGACCCACACAGAGCCGCACAGAAACTGCATTTCCTCAACATGACATTCCCTCTTTTCCTTCCTTTTGATCGCAGCCGGCCTCACCCTGCACCCTGACCTCCTTTTGGGACTGCTCCCTTCATCACTGAGCCTGCAGGACCACGAGGCTCTGGTTGGCATCAAATAACAAAGCTCCTGTCTGCCCTGGCTGGTGCGGCTCAGTGGACTGAGCTCAGGCCTGCAAACCAAAGGGTTGCTGGTTCAAGTCCCAGTCAGGGCACATGCCTGGGGTGCAGGCCAGGTCCCCAGTAGGGGATGCATGAGAGGAAACCACACATTGATGTTTCTCTCCCTCTCTTTTTTCCTCCCTTCCTCTCTGTCTAAAAATAAATAAATAAAATCTTGGAGTGGGGGGAGGAAGCTCAGGTCTGGGACCACGCAGACAGAGTTCCATCAAACCAGAGACAACACCTCAGCCTCAGCAGCGATGCAGCTCAGCGGCGATGCAGCTCCAGGATCAGAGAAGCCTGAAAACCAGAGGGAGTGGCGCCGTGCTGACATCAGAACCCCTCTCCTGGGCAGACCAGTCAGCAGGGACCACACCCCTAACCAGGACTCTCACTCCCTGAGTCGACCTTTCCCCTACCTCACCCTTCCCCTGGAAACCATGAGGGAGGGGGAGCCAGGTCTCTGAGCATCAGCTGACCTGTGTGTCCAGGCCGGGCCACTTCCTCAACCCCTTACTTTCTTTGCTGCAGAACCCTGTCTGTGTCTCACTGGGCTCTGACGCGCACCAGTAACACAGGCGGGACCCTACCTTGCCCTTCCCTTCCTGGCAGGCGGACCTGAGGGAGTGTGTCTCCCCCACCGCAGTCTGGCGTGGGGACAATCCCACCTCGGGGGTGGTGGCCCGGCCAGCAGTAAATGCCCGTCCTGCTGTCCGGGGCTTACACAAATGACAGCAGATGCTCGTCATTCCATCACCTGGGAGGTGGCCCGAGGTCTCAGCTACATTCTAGAACATTTGCAGAGATCCACACCCGTCAAAAACCATTAGACAACACTAGAGTCTTCAAGCCATTAATTTTTTTTTATTTTAAAAGCAACATTAATAAATTACTAAAATCTACTTAAGATAAATACTGGTTCTAAATTTCCATCTACTTAATGTCTTTTCTCACCTTCCCCTCATCAAAATACACGTGGACTTGTTTTCATAGTTCAAATTCATGACTCACTGAGAAAGACATATATCGTGGTTTTGAAAAGGATAAAAACAATAGGATGCTAATCCGTAAACAATCCCCAGAATAATTTTTAGGGCCAGAAATGTGAAGGAGAATCTACCCTAGAACTGTGTTTTTAAAAACCATTTCTTCTTTGCACGCGACACAGCTTCCCTCCCTTGGCCTAGGAGCCCACAGGATATTAAATTTTCTTCTTTCTAAAACAAGACCGACTTCTTTGCTAGCGTGGCTTTTAACTGTTGAGGGCAACATAGAAATTGTTCATTCGTCTCTCAGACTCGTGATCAGCGAGGTCAGCAGGCAGTCCTGAAACTCTCCTGACACCTGTCAGTTCCAGCGTGACTTCTTACCAATGTTTCCAGAGGGCGACATGCTGTCCCTCGAGTCGCCGACGGAACACACGGTGCCCAGTGAAATCCAAATATCAGGCCAACTACAAATGACGTTTTAGCACAAGCACCTCTCGTGCAAAACTAAATGAAAGATATACTAACGCATGAGCCCTGCGACGTCTGGGACACGTGCATACTAAAAATCTATTCGCTGCTTATGTGAAATTCAAATTTAACTGGGGGTCCTGAATTTTTACTTGCTAAATCTGGCAGTCTGAGTGCGCCTCAACCCGGCGGTCACCATGGCAACAGGCATGTGGCTCCGGAAGGGCTGGACGCTGAGAGTCAGGGCTGCATCACCAAGGGCAGGCCTGTGGCTCTCACGTCCCCTCGCGTCACCCTGACAGCCAGCTAGAGAAACAGCCATTCACACCCCGTTCTGCAGGTGACAAAGTGGAAGCTAGTGGCTTTCCCACGGCTGCTCAGCTTCTCAGGGGCATGCCTGCCGGACGAGCCGCTGTCGCCTGGAGTTCTCGGCAGCTCTGTGCCGCACTCACCTCACGGCTGTGCCAGGCACGCGTCTCCCAGAGGGCTGGCGCGGGTTAAATGATCAGCTGTGCTTCAATCGTACCCCACGCTCTCACAGGCCCCCCGGAAGCCATCCTGCTGGGGTCTGCCTGAGCCACGTCTGGTCAAACAGTGAAGCCTGTGCACATTCCTGCACCCTCACGGCTTGGCCTGGAATTTTCTGTGCATCATCACTTTTCCCTTTACTTTGGCAGAGAGTGTGAAGCTTAACAGAGGGCCTGACCTGCATGGACCTTGCATGTGTTTTCAAACAAATACAACGGTCCATAGCTTGTTCAGGAAACAACACCTTGATCATATTATCCATGACTTTAAACTCTAGAAAATCCTCAGTGCAACATCTACCAGAATTACTGCTAATCGTGATTCCTTCTCCGAGATCCCAGGCTTTGGTTTTGAAATTCATGGGGCCGTGAGCCTTTGGCACAGATTGTTTACGCTCTAAACAGTTTCCACTGGCCCAGCGTCGAATATCTGGATATGGCACACCTAACGATGAGGGCTTTAAACAGATTCTAGCTTGGTAATTATAGAGAAATTACAAAAACCATTAATTGGCCTCTTAGCACTACTCAGCAGACTTGCAGAAACACATAGAAACCTCTCTGTAGGACTGTGACCCTTTCAGCAGGCGTTACTTGGTAGACTGCTTCCTCCCAGCAGCTGGCTGTACCTACACCGCCCCCCCCACCCCGCCAGCTCTTCCCCTGTTCAAGTCTCAGGGCTCCCGAGGCCAAAGGTAAGGGCTTGAACCACATATGAGCACCTTGCCCTGGCTCCAGCCGTGGCTGGTGTGATGGTTAGTTGTATGTGTCAACCTGGCTGCACTATAGCACCTGGCTATTTAATGTAGGCGTTGCCGTGAAGGTTCTTTGTGGATGTGGAGATACATATCTATATATTTGTTAAAGGACCTGGCTGATACAGCTGGCCCCCGGCTGAAGACAGTGGCTGGTCAAGAGCAAGATGACGATGACCAATGACCACATTTGTCACCCCGGGTGGAGAGAGGGCCCGGGGCTGTGCCCACAGGTGCTACGTGAACTCTCGCATAAACGGTGCAGTGGCCTCGGAGAACACCAGCTTGGCCCTGAGTTTCCTTGAGTGCTCCTGGCGGGGCAAGGGAAGGAGAAAAAGGAACAGGTTCTAAAGAGTGTTTCCATGGGAGCCCAACTTTGGGTTGGGATGAATCTGGGCACAGAGGGCAGTGAAGAACTAAGAAAGGAAGGGAAAGAGAAAACCTTAAGAAATTCTGAAGCGACCTGTAAAATTATGCCTGACTTCTACAAGAAAACCACGGTAGAATACAGTGGCCATAATATTAGCCCTTCCATTTGCATATTTACTGCTCACGTATAAGGCATTCAATAAGTGTTATTAAATATTTTCAATTAAGCTCAATGTGCCAAGTGCTTAAGCTCTACAGGCCAGTCAATAACAGAGTGGGCTGTCTGATTCAGAGAGTTTTATTATAAATAATAGCCATTTCATCCCCAAACAACTGTAGTGAAATCCCAAATATCGGGGAAGACCTGCATTCTCCTGCTCTCTTCCATCCCCACTCAGGGACCAAGCCCAGGGCATTGGGTGAGGAGGGGGGAAAGTGTGAGACTTTGGGCGCGTGTCACGAGGGGGCATGACCTCATTTCCGGTTGCTCAGGAGCACTCGGGGAGAATGAAATGCTCCTCTTGTCCTCGTCAACAATTGCGGTCATTATGCTGACCATGTGCAGACACCCCTCCTGTCCCCTTTGTAAAGAATCGGGACAAACAAGGGACATGTGTGAACTGAAAGGAGGACCCATCTGCCCCCGGGCCACGGGGTGTGTTACCATCACAGGGCTTCAGTCTCTGACATGGTGTCCTATCTGGCCCTCCTTTCTGATCTATCCAAAGTCGTCAACACAGAGATCTTCTAGCACCTTGTTTCAGAATGATGGTCCCTGTCCCAGCTCAGATCACTGATGTCACTGACACAATGCAGTCCAGCCTGAGAGACAGGCCAGGGCAAGGCTGAGCAGTGGACGGCCCCTCCCGTGAGCAGAAACAGAGCGGCGGCTTCCCGATCTCTATCTAGCCAGTCGCCCAGGTAGGAAGAGCTGAGCTGGGGAAGTTGTCACACAAATCGAGCAGCCAGCATTACAGGGAAACCTTGTGTCATTTGTCACCTCAGCTTCCTCTGCCACACTGACCTTCGTGGTCCTTCCCGGAGAAATGAGCGGGCAGGGAGATAGGGACCGGAGGCTTTTCAAGGGGGACTTAATTCTGCATCTAATCAGATGAGGGGATGTGAAGAAGTCATTAATGAAAAATGACAGATTTTCCCTGGGACTAGATTAACCAGTGCTGCAGCCCCCAGGGAGATGTTCGAAGTGCCGAAAGGAAATTACAGGAACTAATTTACGTTTTTTTAAAGTCTTATTTTTATTCAAAGAGCACTTCCTGTTAAAAATAGAACATAGCAGTAAGAAAGTCATTTGTAACAACCAGGAAAGATGGTTTTCTGTTTCTTTTCTTAGCCACTCTGGTTTCAAGGCTGCCACCTAAATTTGCCAGGCGTGAATTCTCCCTATGAGGTGCTAGGATCGGGGCAGGTTGGTGCCTCTGTCCTCTGTAGCAGAGCTTCAGAAATGTCAGTGGACCCTTGCAACACCTAGAGGTGGTGTGACAATGCAGATTCTTAGGCCTGGGTGTGAGGTGGGGTCTGGATCTACATTTTCAACACACCCAGGGTGATGCTGGGGCTGCCTTCGGGGAGGGGTGGGCAAATTACTGCACCCAACCTAGCTCTTCAAGTTCATTAGCTCCAGTCACTCTCTGAACGGTCCCATCTGTCAGAGGGTCAGTCAGAGTTGGCTGCTAGTCATCCATAAGTCACCTCAGAAGTCACCAAGCAGCGTTTCCCACAGCTCTCCTTGCTAGAAGAGAATCACTGAGTCCCGCCTGCGTTTGCCAGTTAGAGGACTTGGGGTCCACCGTTTATGGGGAGGTTTTTCAAACACATATTTGAAATTACCATCCCGCAACAGATTGTATTTTCCAAATAGCTGTAACAATACCTCCTCTGCCCCATGCTCTTCCAGAACATGACCCCATCGAGAGGTCGAGTCAAATTCCCTCTTCGTTCTGAGAGGGCTGATCACTTGCTTATAACCAGGAGAGTGAGGTAGAAACAACAATTGACTTTCCAGGAAAGGGCACCAAAGGCAGAGCGCACCTTTGCCCCCTGAGCTAGGACACTTCATTTGGGAGCCTGAAATGACTGGCTATGAAATCCTGCTGCCTGAGGCTGCCCTGCCACAGGGAAGCCCAGACCTCAGGGATGGGGCTCTTGCTGGCCACTCTACTGATGGCCTGGCCTACATCTCAGCCAGCACCACCCGCCGGAGCGGGGAGCAAAGCCGCCTGCAGCTGCTCCAGCCTCCAGCTCCGCACCTCCCCACTGAGAGCAAGGGCCCTGTTCAGATTCGCCACCCACGGAGTCCATGGGCATCATGGGGTGGCCATTGGAAGCCACTGAGTTTTGGGGTCATTTGTTACACAGCATGTGGTGACTGGGACACATACTGCACCCTAATTTCTCTTCATGCTCTCTCTCCCATCAGAGGGTTAGCCTGCGAGCCCCTCCAGGCTGTCAGGCTGCGTGTTACACCTTCTTGCAAGGCCAGCACCCAGCACAGGGCATGGGTGAGTCTGTGGAGTTTCTCCGGAGCAGCTCCCACTGGCCAGAACTCAGGAGCCCCACCGGCCTGAGGCCCATAGGGGGTTACCGCTGGTTCCCTCGCTGTGCAGCTCAGACCCCTGCCTCTCCGAGGGATTTTTTGTTTGGTGTATTTTCTCCCCCCTTCTTCTGACCTAAATTCACCCTGCAGGCATTTAATCAGGGACCCTTTCTCCTGCGGTGCCAAGATTTGCATATCATTAGCATAAACAGTCATAATGATCATCCAGTGATTGGGACCTCAAATCTCAAAGATACTTATGTTTAATTTTGGTTTTAGGTCGTTACCTGTCTGAAAAACAAGTTCAGACTCTTGAGTTCACTTTACCTTCTCAATTCTAAGTGTATTAGGTTGGAGGATTATATTTTAAAAATTTAAATTTTTCTCAGGTGCATTTAGAGAGGTTGGATCCATTTCATCGTCATACCAATAAATGTATACATTTAAAGGCGACTAAAAGTGTTTGCTTATTAACATTTTGTCTATCCTTCTATATAAATGTAGAATATATTTTAAAACAAGTCTGAGATTTAAGAAAATGACCTCTCAATTGGTCTGAACAGATGTCTCAGCCATTGCATTCTCAAAGGTCCTCCAGCTGGTCCAGCACTTTCCCTCGTTATTTTATTGGATTTAATGCCAATGAATGCCTCCAATTTAATATTTATATTTTAATATGAATAGTAATGTGTTAATATGAATATTTACTGTTCAACTTTAAAACTGGCCCCCGCCTTGAAAGTAAATACTTCAGTCACTCCTTAACCGCCCCCCCCCACCCAAACTCTCCTTTTCCTCCGAATTTACTGGCAAAGGCGATGATCTAGAAGCAGCACTGGGTTCTCATTGTCTTATTATCTCATGATTAAGCTTAACCGCTCCCAAATTTTACAAATGCTAATCAGGTCTTACAGAGCAAACAAAATGCCAGTCAAAACTGATCTACAGCTGTGGGCCATCGGCCCCTGTTAGGAAACTGCCCTCACACCCCGCGCCTGCAGAGTGTGCCGAGCCCAGTGGGCAAACTCCGACCTGGCTGGGGAGGGAGGCAGGGTTTTGTGTTTCCAGAATTAAACACAAATGACTTTTCATTCTCCCCCCTCCCCATGGCACAACTGTGTATAGAATTAATTTCAGTTGTGGTTAGAAAAAAGAAAAAGAAAGAAAAAAGAATCACCCTCAAACTTGAAAGATTCTCAGGTTTAACCACACACCTGGTGGGAACACTTGGCAGCCCTGTGGACGGAGGAGCAGTGTAGAGAAACCAACGAGGGGCCTGGCTCTCCGCTGGTGGCTGAGCGGAGGAGTGTGTGGGACATGCTGTGTTGGGAGCAAAGTGCGAGAGGCACTGCAGTGCCACCTGCCTGCGTCAGACATCACCACTCACCGATCCTCCCGCCCTCTGGCCACCTGCCTCCCTCCCGGCTGCCCCACCGCCCTCCGTGGGCACAGAGGGCCCACTGACCTCAGGGCCCGTGCCAAGCTGCTCTCGGCTTGGCCAGAGAAACTCAGGCCATGAAGCCAAACGGGCAGAACCAGCCCAAAGAGGAAGCAAGGGCGGCCGAGCCTCTTTTTTGTCGATGCGGAGGGTGGAGCATTCTTCTCCTGAGTCCACTTTGCGCAGTGACGCAGGAACCATCGAGAATGACCGAGCGGGATGCTTTCCGGTAAAAAGCCGGAAAGAGCATCATGCGTCCAGGGAGGGCGGCGCATCCCGTCAGGCAATCGCACTGCGTCCAGCTCACCGCTGCTCAGAATGGCCCCAGCTGGCGCGGAAGACCAACTGGAAACATACGCAGTCTAAAGCCAGAAGCAACAGCGCTCCCAGGACAAAAACAATAAAAAGAGAAAAAAGGCATGAACCTTCCTATAGGCAGATAACAAAAAAATCAAAAATCAAAACGAGTGGAAGGTAAACCAATTTTGGAAAAGAGGTGAGAGCAAAAGAGCCATTGTGAGAGTTGAAATTGCAACGACGAACATGTTAACATAGACCTTCTCCTCCGTCTGGCCTCCTTCTCAAAGGCTAGAGAGTAAAATAGCCCTGCCAGCCTTCCATTGTTGGGGCGCGAAGGAGCGGCGCACTCGCTCGCTCTGCCAGCGCCAGGGCAGTGCGCGCAGAGAGAGAAGGACAGGAGAGGACTGAGGGCGGGGAGAAGAAGGCAGGGCCACCTCGGGATGAGGGGACGGGGGAAGGGCATGGCGGCCAGGTCCCTAGCGTTCCCATGGATGTTGTCACACATCCCAGTTGGGTGCGCTGGTTGCTGGCTGCCGGCAAACGCTGATGGGCTGCACCCAAAAAACAAGCCCCGTGAAAAGCCGGCTCTCTGGCTGACGGGCCAGGGGAAGGGCCGTTCTACAAGACAGAGGAAGCTCAGTCCAACCCCACGTCACGGGGAACCTGTGGCATGGCCCGCCCCCGAGCCCCATCTGCAGAGCCCCAGTGGGGAGGCCAATGGCACTTCCCTCGCCCACTGTATGGCGTCCGGGAAGGCTGACTGGGGAGCTGGAACTTTCACCAGCCTACAGCGGTAAGGAGCCCCCGCTCCACCTGACAAGGCACCCCGCCTCCCAGCCAGAGTGGGGTGGCGGAAGCCTGGCAGGGGGTCTGAATGCCGCCTTTGTGCAGCAGGAATGGGGCACCCTCCCTCCCTCCAGGGTGTCAGTGGAGTAGAGCGGGAAGCCTGCACAGTCCCCTCGGTGTTCCCAAAAACCTGCTAAAATGAGTATAAGTAGGCCCCAGAGGCTCACAATACCCCAGTTTCCAGGATGAAATGGAAGTATCGCTGTACATGCCAGGAACCGGGCAGGTCTCGGTCTCAATGAGAAAAGACCAGTGACACACACCAGCAGGTAGATGGCCGCAGGGTGGGACATCACAAAATTGTCAAGGGGCCATCACCAAATTCCTCAGCCGGCATTTATGCACATGGTTGCAGTGGATGGAAAGGAGAAGGTTGCAGCCAGTGCACAGGAGACAAGACGAAGAGGAGCCCCATGGACAGTTTGGAGCTGGGAAAGGACGAACCAAAATAAGCAGCTCAGTGGGTGGGCAGGACGGAACGGACAGGACAGGGAGAGGCTCAGAGATGGAGCGGCAAAGGTGAGCCATCCTGAGCAAGAGAGAGCAGAGGCTGGGAGCCAGTCCTCCAAGCTCCGCGATGGAACAGTCCTGGAATCCTGGGCTCCCAGAAAACACAAAGCCGTTGTCTAGGCACTATTTCCAATGCAGATGTGAATATAAGAGCCCACATTTCCAACAAAATCACTGTGGGCTGAGCCGATCTGTCCCTGACAAAGAGGAGCGAGCAATCAATTGGTAATTCAAGGAATCCTCTTGCGGGCCAAACTGCTAAAATGCCTTTGTGCTCTGGCTCCCGGTGGCTGGTTTGCACCCATCTGCCGCTCACAAGGGCGGGTCACAGGGCCAGTCTCCCGGCACTCGTGTGCCCACTGTCATTCAGGACACCAGGCCACGCCACCGCGATGCTATCAACCTGGGTAGACATATTCCGTAGGAAGCTAAAACAACTGTAACGCAACGAGTCCGTTCTTTCAGCAGGTGTCTATGAGCGCGGCTGGAGGCCACGCCCTGCGGGGCACGGCTGAGACACGGTGCGAGCGCGAGACAGAGATTCCCGGAACGAGCTGGAACCCCAGGGACGGGGGTGGGGTGGGCGGCAGGCGGGGGGAAGAGAGAGACGATGATAAACAACCAACACGGAACATTAAGCAGTAAATGAGCACTGGGTTGGCCAAAAAGTCCGTTTAGTATTTTCCCATAAAATACAAGACACATTTTTCATGTTCACCAATAACTTTATTGATTTGGATATTTTGAGTATGTCAACTGCCTCCCTCATGGCATAACGTTGATTGTTCTCAATTAATGTCTCAATTTGATCGCTATCAGCTTAAGCTGGTCTACCCGACTGTGGAGCATCGTCCAGTGAGAAACCTCCAACATGAAACTTCACAAACCACTTTTGACACGTTTGATCGGTCACAGCACCTTCCCCACTCAGGGCATAAAGCTTGTTTTGCGTTTGAGTTGTGTTTTGACCTTTCTTGAAATAATAAAGTATAACATACCCAAAATGTTGCATATCTTTTTCCATTTTTAATATTAAAATGGCTGCACAAAAATTCACCAATGTTGATAAGTTTTTAAAAAATGCACGCTGATATGATGGCTGTCACAATAGAATCTAACAAAACTGTTTCAAACGAAGTTAAAGACGACTAAGCGCGACCAGAGCCATCGTACAGAAACAAAGCTGAACGACCTTTTTGGCCGACCCAGTCAGTACATCAGACAGTAAGAGTCCTCTGGTCAGAAAAAAAGAAAGGCTAGACTAGTGTAAGGGGCGGTGAGGACGGAGTGGGGGTTGAACTTGGGGCTCGGCAAGTGGAAAGTCACTAAGAGCAGAGATGGCGACCCGCTGGCAGAGTGAGGGAAGCCCTTCGGGAAGGGGTTGAGGCGGCAGGATGACTGCTGAGCACCAGGCTGACGTGTGGGGACAGGTGACCGGAGCACCCGCAGGCAGGGGTGGGCACGCCGTCTGCAGCGCGAGTAGGGACCACACTTAGAATCATCCAAGGCGCCTGAGGGTCTCTGCCTTGTGCGCCAGGCGCGGGAGGGAGGGGAGTGAGAGAGGGAGGGGATCTGGGCTGTCACCACCTCAGCTCTGTCATTTGCCCCGGCTCACAGCAAGGGGAGGCTGGCCGCCGGTTCCAGGAAGAAACTATCGGAGTTCGTTTAAAAACAGATTTTCTGAAAACTAAGTGCACATCTTACATTTCAGTCTTTTTTTCCTATATGAATATTAGCTACCCCCTAAAAACAAACCCACCATAGGACTAAAAAGTAAGCCCCTCCATGTTCAGACAAATCTCTCAAGATGTTCCTCCGTGGAACTGCCTTCAAAATGTGTTCTGGGGGTCATCCTCTCTGCGGCTTTGGCCACACCTCCTTGTCTTCCCGCCTTGGACTCCTCTGTCCTCAACAGCTTGATGCCACACACACAGATGGACACGCGGGCGCCGACAGCATCAGCACCCGTGGGTCTGAGGGGATTTTCCCCAACACAGGAACGCCGGGACAAAGCCCGGTAAGGCACACGGCAACTCCTGCCTCCGCAGGTCGAGTTCGAATTCACTGAGAACAACAGTGACAGAAACACGCTGGCAACGAGCAACTTGGTGGAAAGAGTTCCTCGCTTAGATTTTCAAGATTCATAGCGACAGGGAAAAAAATTTAGAAAACATGGAAAATAATTCTACGTGCTCCAGATGAACCCATTTGGTGCTGATTGATTTAAATAAAGACTTCTTTTCCAAGTATTTACAATAGGAGCAAAAGTGAATTTGAATTCCATCGATGTCTAACTTGGAGCAAGTCAAACAGAAGCCAGCATGCAAAGTATAGCTGCCTCACAGGAAAGAATTACCAATCAGATGCAACACCGCCATCAGAACCACCCCTGGGAACACGGGCAAATGTGTGCTGCAAACGCCACCCTGGCCGGGTATCCATCACTGGGCGGAGCGCGTGCCTCCGGCAGGCAGGCTGACATCGGAAGGAAACAGAAATGCAAACCCAGCGGAAAAGCTGGGCAGCCCGTAAATCAGCTTGAAGCCTGGCGATAGGAGGTCAGAAAGGAACTAGAATGAGATGCCGTCCTCAGTAAGCTGGAAACTTGACATGTGACCTGCGCCCCCTCCCCCAGCGAACCGCTGAGCAGAAAGGGACATGGGCCGAGCAGAGGTGTGGGCTGCTGCTGCCCGCCCTGGCCTCGGATTCCTCCACCAGCTCCTGTGTTCCGGCATGCCTTGTCCTGGGGCTGGAAGAAAGGGTTTAGTCACCCCTCAGCGATGTGGAAAGTGTTGCCGAGACACTAGAAAAAGTTTTCATAAATTTAACTCCAAGCTACGCGAACGATGCTGACAAGAGAAGGGCGGGGGGAGTCTCTCTGCTTCCTCCGCGGCTGAGCTGGCCAGTCTCCAGCTGAGGCCCAGGGCGGAGCGGGGCCCCTCGGATCGGGGAGCCTGGAAGTGCAGGCAGGGGAGACTCCGACCAGCCCACACGTGCACGGGGCCGTGCGGGCCGCTCAGGCAGCAGCGCACTCTTGGAGGGCCGGAGGCCAAGCTGTGGGTGGAGTGGATGGAGGAAGTCAGTCAAATCCCAAGGCCACAGCTGGGACCCAAGCAGGCACGCAGAGAAGCCTGGAGGGGAGCTGGGGCAACAATGCAGGGGATGTGGAGGCAGAAACCGACCCCGCCAGGCATGAACGGGCCCTGCGGGTCACCGTGCATCTGCCTGAGGGGAGCCGAGCCCTCGGCAGTCACTTCTCATTTCTGCTCCGTGTCTAGGCCAAGGTGGAGGTCCGCCAGCCAGCTTCCGGCAACCGTGCCTCAGAGGAGCCGCTGAAGGCCTGGTGAGCCCCAGGCTTGCAGTGCCAGGCCTGCCCCGGCCCCGGAACCCTCCCTGGGAACGTGGCTGCATGAGTATTTCAAACTGTACTCCATCCCATTTCAAGCCGGCGTCTTTGAACACGCTGCCTCTGTTGGCTGGCGGCCGGCGGCCCTGAGCTGTCCGCACTCCTGGGCCAGCACGGAGATCAAGGCCACAGGCCTGCTGAGCGCACCTGCAGACAGTCAGTCCACAACCAACACAAACCATTGTTCCCTTGGTGAGGCTGCAGCTGGGCCCTTCATATCGTATTTTAAATATTGACTGAAGCCCCCCGAAGGGCCTATCTAAACACTTGTCGTTTCTGCAGCCCTAACTATATGGTTAGTAGCATTAAATGAGCCTTCACAACACAGCCCGGCGCACAGATGATCCTGTTCGGGACCCCACTCCTGTGGTCTCCGCTGCTCTGCATTCTAATCACCTCTTCCTGACTCGGGTTTCCGTGCAGCTGTGAGTTAGTGTTTGCACAATCCAGTGGGCACACGTGTTCTGGACCTGCAGCTCCTGAGGCTGCGATGCCTTCCCACCCTGCAATTCGTGCGCGGGGAGCCGGCAGCGCGCACATCCAGGCCGGCCCCTGGGATCCTGCAGATGTACCCCTGCGCTGATGCCTCTCCCGGGCCTGCGTCTCTCCCACAGTGCGGGCAAAGAGCATATTCTGAACCCCTGATCAGCTCTTTCTGGCCTTCAAACGGTCTAGTTTCCTGTCCTGGAGTCAAGCACGCCTGTGGAATGCTGAGGCCTGCCAGAGCTCAGAGGTCCCCTCACTAGAGTCACCTCCAAAACACCGAATTTGCCAAAGTTCCTCCCGGTGGCTCAAATTCTAACGGTCCCAACACACAGTCGCCAATGCACCCCTGAGCCTCCTTGTGGGTGGATGTGCCCACTCACTCCTCTGCTATCACGGCTGCATGGCCACGCCGGAGACCCCCGCATCCTGGGACGGGATGTCAACCTGCTCGCCTCTCTACTGCTCCCTGTCCTGTCGGCGGGATTAAACACACGGAAAATGACATTCGATGAAAGCCACGTTCGGGGGGCTGCCAAGAGCACGCATCCCTCCGGATAGGACAAGGCTCCTTTGTAACCTTGGAGCGCACTTGGAACACCCGGGTCAGGGCATGGCCAGCTGCCTGTGTCCCGCGCTCCCACATGCTCACTGCTACTATCACAGGGGCACAAACCGCTCTTCCACTAGACTGGGGCCAAGTGCAAGGACGAGTCCCTCAGTCACCTGGCCCTTCCCCATCCCTACTCCTCTTGGCCCAGAGCCTGTGCCCTGCTGACACTGCACGGGCTCTGACTGTTCACTGCTGGACACCCTCCGTGACGGCTGGTGTCCTTGTGGACCAGGCGGATCCCCCTTTCTTTGGATGACAGAGCCACACTCAGGGGCAGCCATGGGACCTGGATAGGTCACGCCAGGACTCTTCCCTGTCCGGAGCGACCGTGCAGACAGCGGTGTGCTGGACAATGCTTCGCAACCAGCTCTCCTGGGATGGGGGGTGGGGGGAGGCCTGACGTATAGCTCTGCCAACTTCTGTGGTGTAACTACCCCTGCAGCGGTCGATGGCTCGCGGGTAACCTGTGATCACCGAACGCAGACTTACGCGGCACCTCTACTGTACTGGCACGACCAGCCTGACGGACCGCCAGAGCAGACATCAGAGGGAAATGCGGTGCCCTAGGGAGGAACACGCTTTGAGTCTTCACTACCTTTGCTACTGACATAATGTGCTGTTGGTTTAGAGAGGCTGTGTGTAAGCGCTGACGCAGAACTTTGCTGACCCTTCAGAAGCTGGCTGTACAGGCAGGCTCGAGACTCAGGTTGGGCCAGGCTGGGGGGCGGGGTGGGCACACCCCTGCGCCTCCTGAGAGCAGGTGTGATGCGGGCAGTTCCAAGCTGCGGGCAGCCCCCCTTGGTGAGGAAAGCCCACCTGCAGCAGCAAAGCTCCAGGGGCATCTGCCTTGAAAAGCAGTGACGGAGTGTCTGCCAGCCTCTGAGCTCCCGTGACAGTGGACGCTGGCCCTCGCCACGCCCCCTGTGGCTTCGTTTGTGCGTTCCTAAGTCCTGGTTTGTGCTTCAGTGAGTGGCCCCGGCCCCAGGCCCCCGGGAGTCCTGGCCCACTTGCCCTCGGGTGTCTCCCCTCACCCGGAGGCCCTGCTCTCTGGGGTCTGGCTGATGTCACTCCCTCTCTGAAGCCATCCTGACTACTTTAGTCTATACGAACTTCTTCCCCCTCTGAAACCCTACAATACTTGGGCCTCTACCATATCACTTAGGAATGAGTTACAGTCTTACGTCTCCACCCCTGTGTGCGATCCTTGGTTTCCTGTCTGAAACTGGATTAGCAATCAATAAACAGGTTTGGGCTCATTAAATAATTATGACTTAGAAATAGCAAAATGCCACGGACCTGTCTGGGTCTCCCAATCACCCACCCTGAAGGTTACGTAAAATCATCGTCAGGGCCCAGCTGCGCAGTCCGTGGGTTACAAGGCTCAAGCCTGGCCTGGAGTGTGAGCCCTTTGCTCATTCATTCAGCTGGCCATCAGAGGAGGGACAGTGAACTGGGACAGTGCTGGCTGCTGGCTCCAAGAGGGTGACCCTAATAGGCCCGGCTGCCCCCAGGGAGGTCACATGCCCGACAGCAGTGAGAGAGGCCCTGCCAGAGGCAGAGGCCAGGGGGCCCAGTCAGGGGGTGACACCCCCGCTCTCTCCAGGGCCGGAGGGGACCAGCTTTATGAGCAGTGACGGCCTATTGTCACGGACATCAGGGGCTCAGCAAAGTAAGTGCTCCTCAGAGCTCCTCACGCTGTCCCTGCTGGGTGCCTCTGGGGAAGGGGCCACTTCCTGCCCTGAATGTCACAGTCCCCTCTATAATTCCAAAAACCGGCCACAAGCCTCACATCTGGTTATTTGGATACCATGGCCTGGGACTGCCACATCCACGTCTCTGCCGTGGCCTCCGTGGTCATGTGCGTGGCACGAACTTGACCCCCAAACGCAATGACAGCAAGGCACATCCGCTCTCTAAACAAAAACCTCACTTTAAAAAAACTATTAGCGAATGTATACAGCTCCTTTCTTTCCACCGAGAAAGAACTCCCAGCGCACGGGGGCCGCATCACCAACCGCAGGGTGCTTAGCTGTGGTGTTCGCTCAGAGGAAATGTCACATTGGAGTGTCTGTCGCAAGATGCTCGGTTTGAAGGGAGACGTGGGGCATTCTGACGATAAAAGCCAGATTAAATGTAAAATTCGTACCTGGGAGCGTGTGTTACTATAACATATGTGGCCCTTGGCTTAGCATCACCCCCTGTGAGCAGAAAATGCGCAGTGGCCATGGCCGCAGCCCCGGAGGCCGGGCAGGCCTGCGCATCGCACTGGGCCAAGTCAAGGTGCTGACTTGCCGGGTTGCCTGGGGCTGTCCCAATTTTAGAGCTGCAAGTCCCACATCTTTGGAAGGCTGGTCGCCCTCAAGTCCCTCTGGGTCAAACAGGAGCCACACAGGGGAAAGAAGTGGTGGGAGGGGGGTCTTATCAAGGGGATGAGCCTTCGCCATGCCCCCCCCCCCCCCCAGAACACTATCAGGCAAAGTGGCCACCAAGCAGCCTCCTTCCTAACTCACATTCCTAACCTACGTTCCTAACCTTCTGGCCAGTTCACAATGTTATTTTTCTTGCTCAAAGTTTTTACTTCTGTTGCTTTTTTTCAGGTCCTCATCAGCAGACTATTTTTTCATTGCTTTTAGAGGGAAAGGAAGTGCGAGAGGAAGGGAGAGAGAGAAACATCCAGGCAAGACAGAAGCACCATTTGGTTGCCACCTGTACACGCCTAGACCGGGGATCACACCTGGACCGGGGATCACACCTGGACTGGGGATCACACCTGGACCAGGGATCATACCTGGCCCGGGGATCACACCTGCCTGGACCGGGGATCACACACGCCAGTGCTGGGACCAGGGATCGAACCCGGAACCTTTCAGCTATGGAACGACACTCCAGCTGAGCCACACCAGCCAGGGCTGACTTCTGTTGTTTTAAGCATCGTTTCTTATGTCCCTCTCTCTGGCCATCTGACCGACGCCACGTCAGCCTCCCCCTCCATTCATAAGCACCCTGTCACTGCTTTATCTGCAACGAACCCCGGCATCCCTCCATCGACTCTGAGGGCTACCCCATTAGGGAGACTTCACACTCTCGTTGGTGCCCAGGATGGCAGGCTCCTGGGGTTCCTACCTCCCTGGAGTCCCTCTGACTTGGGTTCTTAATGCCAGAAGGGACTTAGACGTGGTCTGAACTCCTCCCCAGATGCAGACATTCGGGGAGGCTGCCCGCCCCTGTGGCTCCCAAACCACTGCAGTCATCAGGGGTCTGCGCCGTCTTTGGCGGCTTCCTCCAATCCCAGCCCTTCCTTCCGAGGTTATGAGAGACATCTAGCTCCTCACCCACACACTGTCCTTGGACAGCAACACATGGGCCTCCCTGCCCTCAGGTGTCTCCCCTCGGCTGCTCTACCAGGTGCCCCCTACCCACGCCAGGTTCCCAGAGCTCCTTGTAAGGCACGCTTAACCCCATCTGCCCCACACTTGGCTAAGTGTGGAGTCACAGCAAAAATACCTTCTGCTTTTATAGCACATAAAGGTTTATTTTCCTCACTTCACAATTGAAAAAACAAAGCCCCACCAACCAAGGTGGCCAGGCCAGCCCCCGGGAAGCCAGGACTTTAGCCCCCAGACGCAGTTTGTTATGGGAACACGGTCCCCGTGCACGGCCCCACAAACAGGACACCCCTGTCGACTCTGCCTGAGACAGCTGTGCAGGAGCTGCGGGCCGGAGAACATTGGAGAACATTGGAGAACAGCCGCTGCGCTGCACTCGGGCTCTGCAGGGAGGGGCTGCGGAGTCTCACGTGGGAGGGCAGGGCGGTAGCTGTTTTAACGCGTGGTGATACAACACCAACGCATCGCTAGGATGTTTTCTTCAAAACAAACAGTGGGACGGGGAATGCTTTGGCTTCACCATCTCCCTCTTTCTGGAGACCTAGGAGGGGACCCAAGAAGGAGTGCCTCTCAGTGTTTGGAAACGTTTCACGTCCCGTCTGTCACACAGGAAGAAAGGGAAATACCTTTTGCCATTCCTATTCCCTTTGCTTTGGAGCTTGGTTCTATGAACCCTGGTTTCCTCTCGCTGCAAACTGTGCTATCTAAATTCTATCTCCAGGACCCTAACGCGCAAACCCTAGGCTAAGGCAGTGGTCTTCAAATGTCTTTGATTCTTTAAATAAAAAAAATAAAATATGTGCCTTGACCAGCATGGCTCAATGGGTTGGGTGCAATCCTGCAAAGCGAAAGGTTGCCGGTTCAATTCCCAGTCAGGGCGCATGCCTAGGTTGCAGGCCAGGTCCCTGGTTGGGGGCGTGCAAGAGATAGCCGATCAATGTTTCTCTCACACATCGATATTTCTCTCTCTCTCTCTTTCTCCCTCCCTTTTCCTCTCTCTAAAAATAAGTAAATACAATCTTTTTAAAAATAAAGTAAAATATGTTCCCCTAGCACATGCAATTTTTTAAAAAGTTCATTTAGTTTTTTCTGTACAATGGCTCTAGTAGTCTTAGTTTCTTTTTAAAGATTTTATTTATTTATTTTTAGTGAGAAGGACAGGAGAGAGAGAGAGAGGGAGAGAAACATCAATGTGTGGTTGCCTCTTGCACGCCCCCAACTAGGGACCCGGCCCACCGCCAAGGCACGTGCCCCGAGTGGGAGTTGAACCAGCGACCTTTCAGTTCGAAGGCTGGCACTCAATCCACTGAGCCACACCAGCCAGGATAGCACACGCAATTTTTACACACATAAAAATTTGTTTTATAAATTACACATTTATATAAAATTTCTTTTATCTACCTGGGTGATAAAAGAAACACAAACGAGAACCTCAGAGGTTTTCCGCCTGCACCCTAAATGCCACCTCTCGTCCCCTGCTGGGGACACTCCCACCCTGGAGACCACGCACAACTGTGCAACGAGGTGACAAGTCTCCAAAGTCAAACTGAGAACCTAACTGGAAAGTTGTAACTTAAGGCACAGGTGAAATTTAACGCTGACAAACACAAGTGGGGCCCTCAGCTGGGAATTAATTTATTTATAAACCAAAGCAACAGCTAAGACACCTTGTTGCAAGGCAAGCGTCTGTGCAGGCAATTCGGCAGCACAGCCGTGCCCCGGATTCGCTGTTCCCTCCACGCCCCTACCTGACACTTGCAAGGGGTGAGCTCCTTGCTGACGGCAAGGCCACCTCTCGTGTGAGGGGTCACAGCGTCCTGCTACTGTGAGCGAAGCATTGACTTTTACATGCATATACACACGCGTATTTAAGACACAAACGGTTGTTATCCACAATAGACAGGCATGCTATACCACAGCTATATTTCTCTTTTTAAAAACTTATAAAATGCCCCGTCTCGTCACCTGCATCAGGTGCATGAGATGAGACAGTTGGATATGATTAAGATGCTCCCAGCCCCCAGGTCCATCGGCCACACAGCCACAGAATTTCTTGACGGATTGAGCTGATCACATGGATGTAATCAGACCTCGATCCCAATACGTTTTCCCCCTAAAAGGACAACAAGGTGTTGGCGCAAAGGGCAAATTTTGTAACAGGCTTTGTGTGGGAACGGCCGGCAAAGTAAAAGTCGGATTCTAAATAAAATCATTTCCCTAGGACCTGGGCAGGCACGGGACACCAGCAACAGTGACCGAGAGAAGGCATGGGGTCTGAATGGAACGTAGGCGACTTGACACCGCTGCGCGAGCGCCCCAGCGCAGGCTCCGGCCGGCCTCCAGGAGAGCGCTGGCCCGCTGCGTCTCCACGCTGCGCAAGGGGAGGGAGCGGAGGCTGGTCCCCGAGCAGCCGCAGAGGCTGTGGCTGAGGCTGGGGGCTGCGCCACATGCGGGCGCTTCCCGATGTACTCCCAGGTGTCCTTCCCGTGTCACCCCGGAGCCCCTTCTCCAGGGCTGAGGGGCAGACCGATTCCAGTTTTCCTAGGTGGGCTGCTTCGGCGGTGAGGCAAGCGTTTCTGGACTTGGACGCGCACTTGAAGAGACAAAATAAAAGCTGGCTGAAAGTAAAGGGAGGCAGTCCGAAGACTCCCGCCACGGCCTCTGTGCCCGCTCCTCGGCCGCACCCGCGGGCGGCTGCACCACTGCCTGCTGCCTGCTCCCTGCCAGGCGGCTCCTACAGCCGCCTTCCTCCCTGCCCACTCCTTGAGTTCCCCGACGTTAGAGGTGAGAAGACGGATTCCTCAGTGTGGGCGTGAAGAAAAGCAACGCCCTTCTGTGCATAAGATCTCTCGTTCCTGTATTTCCAGGAAAACGACGCTGGGCCTGGGGGGGAGGCGGGAGCCCGGACGCAGAGCGGACACGCGTCATGTCCATGTGTTGGGCTTTCCTTTGCACATCGCTGACGCGAGGAAGACTTGGAAAGCAGAGTGCAATGGCTTTCTGGGGCTGCGGGGACAAAGGACCGCCGACTGCGGGGCTAGGCCTCTCCTGGTTCTAGAGGCGGAGACCAAAGTGGGTCGGGGCTGGTTCCCTGGGCAGCAGTGACGGAGGGTCTCTCCAGGCCTCTCTCCCAGCTTCTGGTCTTCCCCTGTGCGTGTCCCCCTGTGCGTGTCTGGCTCTGTGTCCAAATTTCCCCTTTCCATGAAGATGCAATCACGTTGGATTAGGTCTCACCCCCAACACCTCATCCTCAATGGATGATCCTCAAACCTTGCTTCTAAACACAGCCACACTCATGGACACTGGGGTTGGCCCTTCAGCGTCTTCTGGGGTCGGGGACACAATTCAGCCCGTAACCTGGAGGCCTGAAACAGCTCGCACCCCCGGTCCCCAGGGCTCCCACAGCTCCCACCACCCAGCCTGGCACAGGCTTTAACACAACAAAACAAAAATAAAAACGAAAGGAAGGAAGGAAGGAAGGGAGAAAAGGGGGGCTTTGAGTGACCTCACCACACTTGATTCACTTTGATATTTCCATTTTCTACTCCCTCCCAGAAGCCGTTCTCCATTTAGTTGAGCAGGTTTTGTTTCGTCTGTTTTCTGTTTTGAATTTATAAACTATATGCTCATCGTGTGAAATATTCACAAGACATTTGGAAAATAAAAAGGCAATTAAAAAGTATCGTCTCCTATTGTAATTCCTAAAAATAGCGCTCTGACAAATGTATGACAGTCTGTGTTTATGACATTGGTGTCCCATCGCACAGTTTGGCATCAGGCTATTTTTACTTACTGTTATGCTTAGGGTTTTATATGGCTCAGAGAAATAATGACCCAGCTGAATAGCTTTCTATAAAAGATTACATGTGAATAGCTTAAAAAAAAACAAATTAAAAATTTGTCAAGACACATTTTGAACAATGCTTTTCAGGCAAGACAGAAATAAATCTTGAAGTGAACTGACACTTGCCGTGCCCGGAATCCTGGGGAGAACGTGTGGGGCGGGCCGGCAGGAGCTGGGTGGCCTCCTTCACCTGTGACACAGCAGGGTTCTGGGGACCTTGCGCGGGCTGGATCCTTCCGGTGATGTCTGAATAAGCCAGGTCAGCCCTTGGTGATCCCAGAATATGCGTTTTCCGCAGACTAACCACCTTTTCTTCTTCTGGCCAGCACCTCTCAGTCCTCCTGGGTCTGCAGTTGGGCTGTGAAGTTGCTTCAGGGGAAACGGCCCCTCCCCTTCACAGGGGGGATGGCCCCTGTCTGTGGGCTCCCTGAATCCTTGTCCTCGCTCCCCACTGCTCCCCTAGACCGTACCCCTCTGAAGGCAGCACTGCATCCGCTTCATCTCCGAGCTCCAGCTGCTGGCCCCGCTCTGGCCCCACAACAATGCGAAGGCACCTTGGTTAGGGAAGGCTGGCTGAGCCCTGGCCGGGTGGCTCGGTTGGTTGGAGCATCGTCATTTGTCAGAGGGCTGCAAGTTCGATTCCCAGTCAGGGCACATGCTTGGGTTATCGGTTTGATTCCCAGTCAGGGCATGTACAGGAGGCAACTGATCGATGTTTCTCTTTCACATTGATGTTTCTCTCTCTCTTTCTCTCTCAAAGAGCAATAAACATTTTAAAAAGAAGAAGGCTAGCTGAGCAGTGACAGGCATCCTGCGGGGGTTTGCTTAGCATCAGCCATGGGTGTAAAAATAAAAACCCTATTTCATACCCTGTTTGTTTTAAAATATAGTAGAACAATGGATTTGGGGATCTCAGCTCTCCTATTTACTGTGTGACCTTAGGCAAGTCACTCAACCTCTCTGAGCCCGTTAGCTGATCACAAAATGGGAGCTGCAGGCCCAGAGCGGTTGTGTGCCGACACCAGGCAGGGGATATAAAAGGTTTAGCATGACGCCTAACACTTCATCAGAAGGACAAACGGTAGTGGTTACGACCAGGAACGAAGAGCTGCCTGTTACAACTGTGCCGCTCTCTTCCTTTCTCTACAGCCCTGTGGCACGTCACCTACTACGGTGGCCAGCTGCACACTGGCCTCGGCTCGGGAGCCTGGTTCCTGAACCGCAAAGCTGTGCTGGCAGGTGCGGCAGGGAGAAGCTCTGCACTCAGACTTTCTGGCCCCAGACTCTGCTCGGCTTCCTGTGTGACCCTGGGCAAGTCTCTTAGCCTCTCTGTGTCTAAATGCTGAAAACCGTGCCTGGAACAGTAAAAGTCTATAGAACAGAAGGCAGAGTTAAGAAGCCCGATTCCTCCTAGCCTGCACTTAGTCCCTTGTTTCTCTCCCGTCTGTCACATCAGCACCATTTAACCCAGACGCTGGAGTTCGTGGACTCTGTAAGGAGTTCCCAGTGAGACCTAACCTTGATTTCCAGATGGCTCTGGCTGTGTTCCTTTCCAGAATGCTGAGTTGCTAAGTTGGTGTGGCTTTTTTTTTGTGTGTGTGTGTGTTGTGCTATCCGAAATGCCTTAGTAAGAGAGGAGAAAAGGGAACAAGGTCCATTTTGCCCAGACATGGGACAGATGGGACGATGGGTCTATTAACAGGGCCTGACAGGGCTTGCGGCACACGGACTCAGTAAAGATGCTCTGGTAAGAGAGTCTCGTGAGATCTCTAGAAAACCAGACCCTGTGCCCCCAGCGGGCAGGGCAGTAGCTGCCATTCTCACCACTGCTCCCCCAGCACCAAACACACGGGCCAGCACCCAGCAGGTGCTCAGCCCTTACTGACTCAATCACTGAAAAGTGAACAAACAGAAGCCCCCGAGAACCAGACCTGGTGCTCAGAGTGGCCTCCTCATCTCATGGTCCAGCTGTGGGTTCTGTTGTCGCCCCCGGGGGACTGGAGCGCCGCTACTCCTCAGAACGGCATTGAATAGAGGAAGGAAGATGCTGTGTGCTGGTGCCCAAAAACCTCCGGCTCAACATGGCGGGGAGAGCGCGGCATCTCGGGGTCTGACCTGCGGGGTGTGGACCTCCGGGGAGGCCGGCTGCGTGTGCCGGCCGGAGCTGCGGGGTGTGGACACCAGCCCGCTCCGGGAGAGGCCAGAGGTCCCAGCAGGGGACAGAAGCGAGAAGAGGAAATGTTGTCCCAAGAGAGGAACTGCTCTGTCCAGGGGCCGGGCTTTGCCTTCGAGAAAGAATCTAACCCACAGGCAAAACCAGCCCAGGGGCATCCTGAGGACTTGTCCCGGGTCTTTTAGATCTCTTTCCACATGACCCTGCTGGCCAAAGCCACCACCTGATCACGTGGTTGTAGTGCAGAGACAGTGCCACCTTGGGGGGTCTCTGCTTAGTCAATCTACAGCCTCTCATCTGTCCCCCTCTGGGAGGGGGCACCTCCTGGGGCAGACGAGGATGAACCTGGGGACTGTCCCAGACCATGACAGCCCAGGTTCTGGGCTGTGTCCCTCAACAGAGGCAGCCGGTGAGGCCCACCCAGCTCCACATTTCAACAGGGCCCAAGACAGCAATGTGAAGGGTCAGGACTAGCGGCTTTGGGGACAACCTAACAAACACCCTGCCTGAGATCTGGGAGGTGACAACGATTGTGACAAGGAGTCAGTTCTGCTTGGGACTAAACAGAATGAAGAATCAGCCTGGATGGAAATGACAAACAGCGGCCTTGCTATTCACCACGCCGGGAAGAGATGCAGAGTGAGCGGCAGCCCAGTTATGGGATGCACAGTTTCTCCTGAGGTCGTGCTGAAAAATGCCACAGCACCCCTTTTGATGGATCACTTACTTACCAATGGCCCCCTAGGCCTGCCTCGTGTTTTCATGTAACGGGGGGCATCACTCATGATCTCACCTCCCGAGAGCAACGCGTATAACCCCTGCTTCTCATCATCCTGCTCAGAAACGAAGACCTCAGGTGGGCTGGTCCCATGTCCTGGACCCTTGCGGAGGACCAGGTGTGTTCCCTGGGTGCTCAGGGCCTGTGTGGACACGGGGCGCAGTGCCTGGGCAGGGGCAGAGCCCGGGGAGCCATGCGCCGCTGAGACAGCTCCTGCCAAGTGAATCAAAAGCAGCGTCCGTGCGGAAGGCGGCACAGAAGTTGGGGGACACCCAGGGACAGATGCTCAGAGCCTCCTGGTAGTAGGGCGCATCTGGAGTTCCCTTCTCCCGCCCCAGGGGAGGGGCCCGGCACCTCCACCTCCACCTGCGGCACTCTGGTGCTGTTCCTCTATTCAGCGGGGCTGACCTTAGCCTGGGCACTGTCTCCGGGTGGACAGGGGCAGTGGTCTGTGCCCGGACAGCCGATGCTCTGTGTCCCTCTGCCTCCCTCTCCTGGGCTCCCGGACCCTGTCCCTGGCCTGCAACTGCCACACCAGCTCTGGCTGGCTAAGAAGGGAAACCAGTCTGGGCCTGCGCACCTGCAGTTCAGACCAGGAGCTTTTCCTTCTCCTTTAATTCTTACTCTGGTTCAGGACGGGCCGGGGTGAGAGAAGGATCTTCAATTCCAAGTGGGAGACAAAAGCAGGAAAGGAAAACACAGAAAAGGCCGAATCAGGCCGTTGGGAGACCGCTCGTATTAAAGTCCAGCCAGTCCGACTGCACAGGGACAAGCCTGGTCCCTTAGAGACACGGCGTGTAGAGCTGCGCGTCAGGCAGCTGTCGGAAACCTGGCCGGACCTCACAGGCCTGGCGAGCAACTGCCGGAGTCAGGCAGCCGGGCACCGGTGGGGGCAAGGGCGGGGTCGGCTGCTCTGCTCGTTCTCGGCTAGCCGTCCTCTCTGGAACAGCGAGGTCATCTGCAGCTCTCTCCACCCCACTCCCTTTTTAATGACTCTGCCCTTAATGGGTTCTGCTTATCTTTCTGTTGTTTTGCTGTTTTCTTTTTAACCCCACAGTGTCAGAAGGGAAGAAAACTAAGCCGGCCAATGGGGGCCCCTTTTCCCTAGAGATTAGAAGGCCGGTGCTGCACCATGGGAAGGTCATCGAGTTCAGCCCTCACTCGGCCCTTGGAGCCGTCCTCCCCCTCACTTTGCGGAAGGAGGCTTGCTCCTCCCCGCCTCCTGCTCCACGTGCTAAGCCAGCTGGTCTTAGCCTTTCCTGCCTACGAACCGAGGCCAGGCAAAGCAAGGCAACCCTTCAAAAACTAGCCATCTACATCACACATACTTTCAAATGTTGTTCCTGAGGCGGCTCTTGCCTTTAAACTAAACAACCCTCTGCTGCGGGTCCTGCCGTAACCACGCTGTCTGAGCTGCATTTGGTCCCTATTTGTCATCGCCGTCAGTGCAGCCTTCGGAACTTGAGCTTCCGCACCCCAGGCCTGGTGGACGCTGTGCCTCACCTGCAACCACTCCAGGCCCTACAGAAACGTTTAAGGGAGAGGAGGAGGCCCTAGCTCCATGAGGAGAAAGGGTGGTGCAGGGGAGCCGGGTCTCCAGGAAACAATTTATTCTGCCTTTCTTTCTTTAAGAAAGAAAAAAATCAGCTGCAAATGACGAATGCTGCTGATTTTCTAAGCTTGAGAGTGATTCATACACCACAAGATACAATTAAACCCCAGGAAGGGTTTTTATCTTAACCTAGAGTGGGGAGGAGAGGAGAAGCAAACAGAAGGGGCCCGGCCGCCCCGCACTCACAGACGGCACCTTATAGTGGTCAGCGCCCGGGAAAGCTTCCCCAGTCTGTCTCCCGTCCGTTGTCTTTGTGGGACACTCAGGCTGTGGGGAAACCCATCAACTACAGAGAACAAGGAAGGGGAGTGAGGAGAGCAGTCCTGCTATCTAACACCCACTGGGCTATTAGCAAGGGTGGACACGGGAAAGGGGTGGGCGAGTGGCCCTAATTTGAGGGGCTCAGCACAATGAGGTGCCCATAAGCCAAGCCAGGATGTATCACCCTCCCCTTCCACCACATGGTCTCTTCCCAGGGGCCAGGATGGCCCCTCCTCCAGAGAGAGAAGCCTTCCATTCCCTCTCCGGGGGCCAAGGAAATGGCATCGTTGCCATTCTTCAGTTTCCTTTGGCATGACCAGCAGTTTAATTAGTCTGTGGTGGATATAAATCCACCTTGTTTTCTGAATTTGTTACCCATCTGAATTTCCGCCAGAAGCAAGCAGGCTAGGGTGTCCTCAGGAGCAGACTGACCTGGTCCCACCAGAACCTTGGTTTGTCTCCCTCTCCCCTCCCCACCCAAAGCGAAACCCAGCACCCGTCCTGAATCCTGCCTCTGACGTCTTGACTCCAAATGAGAATCCCAATCTTTAACCACCATTTTGGAGCCTGAACAGGGGCTGGGCCAGTGCACAGGTAGGCCATTTGAAAGTGCGGAAGGACAGGGAAGTTCCTTACGGCTGGAGATGCAGTAAGACAGGTCGTGTGTGCCTGTGACAGAAATGCAGGTGTCAGCCACGAGGACAATCCGCGCTGCTTTGTTCGACGTGCGTTTTGTTAGGACAGATGCCTACAGCCGACACACGCAAAGATGGCTGAAATGATGAGGTGACAGACAACTCCCTCCTTCCCTCGATTAGGCAACTCTGCTCTCTGCAGCCACGGGTCAGGTGCAGACCGTCTCGACGCCTCGGCCCTGCTCTGCCGAGCTGTCCCTTTTCAATGCCACTGAGATGCCCACACACCGGAGGCCAACGCTGGAGGACAGCATGGGACAAGCACCCTGGCGTTACAGACTTCACACTGAATGGGCACTCGCACCCAACAGGCTACGGGCACGTGGATTAAACACGCTGCTTGGCAATTAAAATTTGGCTGTATGATCTTATTAACATTGTTAAGACATATTTACATAAAGTGGAATTCTAATGCAAGACCAAGTAGGTCCAGTGCTCAAACCCTATCAGAAATAGTAACAGAAATATTGGCAAGTTCTGAGTTGGTGAAAGAAATCAAGAATAAGATGTTGCTATCACTTTTTTTTTCTCACAAGTGAGTATTTTAAGGTTTAAAAAGTAACAGATCAGATCAGGAGTAATCCATTTGGACAACTGTAGATAGCTTGTATTGTTCTGAGTCAAATTCAAATTTGATTGCTTCATTTAAAGGGTTTCAGAATGATAGCAATAATTTTGGACCCGGTATAACCTAAGGTCACTGAGATTTTTAAATTGCTCAGTTTGAAAGGGCTCGTATTTTAAAATACACACATACCCACTTATATAATTACTAATGATGCACTAGATTTCCTACGGCTGAGAACAGGTCAGGATCGAAGGTCAATCAACAATGAGACTCATCGCTACATATCCCATTATCCTGATTCATCTCTTTTCATTTTCACTTTTGATATTCAGGCCAGTCAAACTAGCCACGCTTAAATAGTCTAGTATAATCACACATGCACGCGCGCACACACACGCACACACACACACACACAAATGTATATAATCCTCGGGAAGTCTGAATGCGGGTGGTGAACTGTGTCGGTGCTGGCTTCCTCGTTGGGAGAACACACCGTGGAGACGCAAGAGGCGGCCATTGGGGAACTGGCTGAAGGGCACATGGGGCCTCTCTGTGTTATTTCTTACCACGGCATGTGAATCTACCGTTATCTCAAAATAGAAACTTAAAAGCGAGAAAGAGAAAACGTATCGCAGTACCGTTAGTCTTTCAAAGGTGTGTGTGCATTGCGTGTCTATACGTATCAGAGACTCATCCGCATCCATGCACACACGAGACCCGTGTGCATGCCCACGCCCATGTATTTCTGCAGGGACAGCTAGGAGATCATTACTACTGAGTCCTTCTGAGGAGGAGAACTAAAAACACACCGAATGCGCATTCATTTTCCATAGGCTACCCTCTATGCTGGTTAAATTTTGTGCTTCTGGCATCACTCATTCAAAAACCGATTATTTAAGAGGGAGGACAAAATAGACGCTTCAAACCAAAACAAAACAAAGAGAAACAACCACAAAACACACAGCGAAAGGCACAAGGCAAGCCCCGTGAGCCTGTCTGAACGCCCGCGTGCCGACCCGCAGCCCCGCAGGCAAGGTGCTGGGAGGGAAGGACAGGGAAGTTCCTTACGGCTGGAGATGCAGTAAGACAGCCGGCAGTTGAGCTTCCGGAAGAGCTGCTTGTTGATTGGCCAGAGGATGAGCGAGAGGAGCTGAATGGTGTTGATGATTAGCCCCGAGGCGATGAACACGTAACAGAAGACGAGATGGCACAGGAACTGAGACTTCAGCAACCTGAGGAGGTCCATGGTGGCAGCTGCTTCTATTCCAGACTGTAAAGACCCGCAGGAGAATCTCCCCAGGTGGGAAAACGGCTCGGGACTCAGGAACGCGTCTAAAACACAGACGAACGGTAAACGTCAGGGACAGTCATGTGTGCTTTCCCAGTCAGGGGGGCACACTCTCACGCTGAGACTGGCCCCGCTGTGCATTGGTTGGTGGGTCCCTATTTCACAGGCACAGGGCTCACTTAGTGCCAAACACAGGCTCAGCCCTTGAAAACGAAGACTCCCCCTCACTGTCCTGACACCCTGGGAGGTGGGCACAGTACATAGGGTGGAACTGAGACCCTGAGAGGTCAAGCAATTCGGACAGGGTCCCACAGCTCCTGCCACGGAGAAGTGGCCCTGCAGGCTGGGGACTCCGCACATGGCTTTGCCAGCTCCTCACTCTGGGGGGGTGCTCACTGTAGCACCTGCACTTCTGGGTCGTCCGCCCAGCTGCCACCTCTGCCTAGATACCACCCCCACCAACACCCCTCCCCTCCCGCCACGTATCTCATCCCCTAGAGCCCTGCACACATGTCCCTTCTGGAAGGACCTTGCTGAACTCAAGCCTGCTCCAGGCGAGGTTACGGGGTGACCCTGGGTGGGCTCTACCTCTCAAGGCCGCTGCGCTAGTGGGCCACTTTGTACACTCCATTGTGTACCTCACCCCCACCCCCGGCCCAACTGTCACTCTCCAGGGCACACGGTTACCTGGAGCAGCACTGGGGTCCCCCCAGCACGTGCACACACATACAGAGTTCCAAGCCCCGAAAGAAACTCAAAGCTCACACAGCGACCAGACTTGCATTCTGTAACCAGTCTCCAACCCAAGGCTGGAGCAACAAAATGACTTTACGGGTTTGGCAAATAAAGCCTTTGGGGAACAGCGTACAGGCAGGAGGTCTGAATCCTCTGATGGAAAAGACAGAAAGCGGAGGGGGAGGTGCACGGCGGGCTGACTTCGCCTGCAGTAGAGCGCCGCGGCGGAGGAGCCCCAGGAGAGCTCCCACTTTAGGGCTCGCTTTCTAACGGCGAAAGCTGAGAGGTCCTAGACTTTGCTCCAATCATGACTAATAATAGCAAAAACATCTGTACAGTCGTTTCGCAGATACCATCACGTGCTAAGCCTCACACGAACCCCGCGAGGTGAGTCGTACTGGTATCCCGGTTTTCCAGAGGAAGGACCGGGGTGCCCACAGGCTGGGCAGCACGCCTGAGGTCGCACCGCGGATAATGGCCTCAGGTCTCAGTCGAGCTCCTTCCCCAGCAGCCGTCTGGGCGGCTTGGCTCCTGGGTGTGAGATGGGGGTTCTCTCTGGCATGAACCTCCCCTCCACAGAGAGCAGCCCAGAAGTGGCCTTGAGGGCAAACACCAGCACGGCCTTCAGGGAAATTCATGATCAGGAACTACGCACAGGGTGGGGAAACGGGCCATGCTCTGGGCCCCCAGGGCGGGTTTCCAGGACCATCTTGGGTGTATGCTTCTAAAACGCTTCGGCGATCTGGAAGGCACGTGGCCTTCCGGCCCCGCGTCTATGCATTTCTGACAGGAGGGAGTGGAAAGCAGCCTTTGGCCTGATTTCTCTGAAGTCGGCTCCACTCGGCCGGAAACATCCCGTCTCCCTGGCATCCGGCTCTCTTGGGGGCGCGCAGCCAGGGCTCCCCGGGGCCACACGCTCCCGTCCCTGACGCCTCTCCTGACATCTCTGCAGGATGTTGAGCTCCTTCCCACACATCCCTGGCCAACAAACACGCCCAGTCTCTCTCCAAGGAATAGGCATGAAGCTCACCCTCAGTGCGCTTGGCTTTTAGGAGCCACATAAATAGGACGGACGTGGCTTGGTTTACTGTGTGCCTGCAGTGATGGTACTTCACTGCACTTTATTCACTGTCCCTGGATTAGCCACTAAAAGCTGCCGGAGGACCTGGCCCGAAGAACCCGAAATCTCTGCTAGGTTTCTGGGATCTAGTGTTTGTAAGGTATTTGACAAGCCCTTGGCGCTGACTGAACGCTAGGAAGCGGAGGGAACTGACGCTGGTGGTGCGGGGAGGGGGGGGGCGCGGGGGGGTTAAGTGCTGCCGTCCTCGGCTTTCAGTCCGCAGTGGGGCTTTATGAAGAAAAGGTAAGTTTTTTCCCTCGCAAAAGACCGAGGACCACCACGCCCTCCAGTAACACCTGTGTCAGTGCTGCGTGAACGCAGCCAGCTAACACGGTGTCGGTGATATTTCAGGAGCCACAGACGAGCCTTCAGGGCGGTTACAGGCGGGCCTTGCCCACACGTCCCCAAATCATAGGGTATCGGAAAAATGCCAGAATTTAGACAGATTATTTGCATTCTTCAGAAGGTAGAGTCTAATCCAGGAGCTTAACAGACACCTGAAAAGCTTAGAACCAGCATTTAAACAGACGAAACAACGGTCACTAGGAATTGTCACTAGGTTCAAGGTAATGGGCCCCAAAGTACCGTTGCTTTTCCGGCTACTGAGGGTTCAGTAGATTTGGGATTTAACTAATCATCTGACAAAGTCCCTGCCAGGCCGGGCGCACCGCTGGGTACGAGTCTGCGTTAATTGGCTCACAGCAGTTTGAAAAACTAGATAACTGCCGTTAAAGTTGCCAGAGGCTTCTTAGTCCATAGAAGGTATCTCCCTCCCTGTGCACAATCTGGGTGTGAAAATAAGTTGTTCGCCCAAGGGTGGGAGACACCCAGGGAGCACAGGGAACGTTGGGGGCTGTGTTAACGAAGGCGTCAGACCAGCTGGGTAGACCTTTGAAGGACATTAGACTGTGCTGAGTGAGAAATGCTACCGAAGGAGCGGGACACGGAATGCGTTCCTATCGTTCACGCCGACGTCTATTTCTGCAGTCCTAGCTATCTATTAAGAGTGGATCCTATTAAGAGTGGAAGAAAAGAAAGCCTTACCAAAACACGAAGAGAAGGTATCTTTGTGCACACCCATGCGTGCACACTCGTGCACACACACTGAGGTACGTCGGCCGACTTGAAGCAGGGGCTTGGCCTGACAACTGCCTCAGATAGCAACCCCTTGGGTTGGTGAGCTCCAGGATCCCTTCTAAGTCCGACGTGCTCTGATTACAGAAACCGCGTCTTCCGATACAGAAGACGATGCCTCGGAAGCCAGGCTTTTCCTGTGCGTTTCTGAGGGATCTTCCTCTATAGTGATGACAGGGATGTAGCGCCCAGTCCCCCTCAGCTCTCGTGCCCAGAGAAGGATATCAAGAGGGTGAGGTTTGAACCAGAGGAAGAAAACAAAACCTCTGCAGGGTTGGCTGAGAGAGCAGCCTGACCACCATGGGACTCGGTGGTGAGCCTTGCCTCCCGGTCAGTATCGTTGGTCCATAGGACAGAGGGTGCCCAGGGACAGGGAAGCCCCCAGACGGAAGGAACAACCGGGTATAGCCCCAGGAGATGCATGAGGGGGTGTCTTAGTCGGGGAACATTCTCAGGTTCTATGTTAAGTTGAAGGAATTTAGCAAAAATGTCCAAGAGGGTGTGAACAAAACAGGGTCTACCGTGGCAATCCCGACAAGCTCAGTGACAAAGTGGCCCCACATGATGGTTTGATTATAAAAATAAATACATAAATAAGTCCTAACTGAGCAAGTTATGGTGGGAAGTTACATCCTGCGGCGTCTATGAAAGATGAATCTGCCTGGAACAAGAGCTGTTCGTGATTTTTGCACATCTACTCTATGAGGACATACTTCAAATGCCAAAACCAGACTGTCTCAGCATGCCTCACGGCCAACATCCCTCACTGCTGCCTCTGCCACGTCCCTCTGGAAAGTGGGTTTGAGCGGTCAGCCGTCCTGCACCTCTGCTGTGCCTTTCACCCGTCCCTCCGGCTTCCCCACTTGACTGTCTCCCGCCTCCTTAATCTGCCACCCAGGGGTTCCACGGAACCGTCCTCATCTCTTTCATTCTCATGTATAAAATAAATTGCAATTCCACTACTCTCCAGAGCATTTTCTCAGTCCCTGGGGATTCTGCTTCTGGGACTAGCCCCCAGACCATTGGCTAATAATAAATTCTTTAAGCCTGTTTTGAGGTTTGGAATTTCTTTCTTAGACAAAGGCAGCAAGGAACTCTTGGAGGCCCAAGGCAGCCATTTAGCACTTACAAGGACAAACAAGGACAGATTTTGGTCTTGGATTTCTGGAAGTTAGAACAGCCTAAGGCTCCCAAAGACCTCATTTGACTGTCTCTGGGACCATCTCTGACTAAAACACTCCTCAATTAAAAAATCATGATCGTCTACTGGCTTGGCAGGAGCCTATGTAAAATTAGCTTATTTTAAAATTTGATGGATCAGTCTTTTGTCCGATACCCCTGCACGGTACACGATGTCCATTAAAACAAGCCAAACTCCAAAGAAGTCTTCAATTATATCCAACTTTTTCATTACGTCATAATAAATGACCCTTAGCCTCTCTCTAAAGTCTACTTTTAAGATGATGAAAACTTAAATCTACAGAAAACTGAGGAGTCCGAGTTTATATGTCATAGTTGGTTCTAAGTAGCTAATAAGAGGAAACCAAATTCTAAAGGGCTTTTATGTCTAATCCAAGGAAGCCAAGACTTAGTGGTAAACACAGATGAACAAACTCAATAACTTTTTCCGTTGTGAGAAAAAACAAAGACGGAAGGAAATTAAATTAGGTATTCTCTAAGGCCTTCGCAGGCTTTAACATCTACAAGAGTAAAATATCGAGAGGTAAACCCAGGGGTCCTGCCTGGTACTAGTGCAGCAGGGTCAGCGCCCTGAATGCTTCACATGCGTCACCTCATGGATTGTCGTAAAAACCTGCTACGGAAGGTATTGGTATCCCCATTTTACAGATGGGGAAACTGAGGTTTAGTGAGACAAGGTAATAGGCAAAGGTCAAAGAGTGTGTAAATGTCTGAAGCTCAGTGTCATTCACTTGACCACTATGATGCTGCCTGTCAAACAGGAAGCTCAGTTAGCTGGACCGCACATGACCTTGGGCCTTCACAGGCCGGACCATTCCGTGTATCAGTTCATGGTCCCGCTGCTGCGTGCAGAGGTGACCACGAGTTCCTGAGCTGCTGTCCTTCCGCTCATAGGTCCCACGGAGGTTCCCCTTCCAGGTGGGCCGCCCATCCTCTCCAAGCCCAGTCCTGCGCTCCCAGGTCACGGGGTCACAGGGTACAGACAGCTGGAACTCCGTGTTTGTGCGGTCTCGGGGAGCCAGCTGGCTTGGTGTACTTCCAGCAACCTTGGGTGCGTGAATTATTTTACAAGATACTCAGTGCAAGTAAATTTTCAAGTTCTGCTCAAGCTGTGGAAGTTTCCAAAAGTTTTTCTTAAGTCCTGATAAAAATCCAATTATCGTGGAACCCAAAACTGAAGTGATATGAGGAAAATTGGAAAATTAATCTTCCAAAAGGGGAAGCAGCCACATTTCTGTTTTAAATGAATATATTCCAGTTAATAATAAAACCTTTTCAAATAGGACAGGAAAGCGGGATGAATTTGAATCAAAATTGCTGTCTTGATCTTCGTCACCATTATCATTGCCACATGGTGGTGCCCCCCAGCTCCAGCACACATTGGTGAAGACTGGAAATACGTGGAGGCCGAGGCAGATGAAGGGGCAGCTGTCCCCTCATGTCAAGCAAAGGAAGGGAAGTGGCCTGAGACCAGGTCTGCGCCCAGAAGCAAGCAGAGACAGAGACCTCACCAGCTGGCACCAAAACCAAAAAAGGAGCACTTTATTCAGTATACCAACCGCGTCCTACTCCAGGCCTACCGTTACCAAGGCAACGTGGTTGGGACTGCGGTCTTACCACAGCGCCCACCTCTCTCCTTCCCACACGGGCCATGGCCAAGGTGCGTGGTGATGCTGCAGGCAGACTCAAGGTGTAACTCCCCAGTTATGACCTGTGTGACCTTGGGCAAGTGACTCACCCTCTCTGAGCCTCCGTCGCTGCCCGTGTTTAGTGGCAGTAATGATGCCTGCCTCCCAGGAACTCTGACCGCCCATACCCCAGGCTGTCCCCTCCCATCAGCCGCTGCGCCCACGGTCCCCCACACTGTCCACCATCTTTTCTTCCCAACCTTCCAACGAGTGGCTCTGAGGGTCAGTTTCTTTTGTTTGCTCTGGTGAGGTTTTTCTGGTTGGGACATTTCTTTTTATCTGCCATCCACACAAGCCAGGGAGGCGGCCCTGAGCTGAAGCGACTTGGAAGGTCACCGACGTCCAGTCACAGTTGTAGTTCAATGACTAAATGGGTCCCCATTCTGAGTCAGCGGTTTCTGAAGGAAGGTGGCCCAGCCACCGGTTCTGAGGCTCTGTCTTCACAACCGGGGCCTCACCCGTCGGTCCCCTGTATAGATCGGTCGGAGACGGGAGCTGAGCACACGGTGCGGGCCTGGCTCTCGCCTGGTGGGAGAGACACAGACACTGGAATGGAGAAGACCCCAAGCTTCCTCACTCCGGGGCCCTGTGAGTGCACCCAACGGGGCCCCCTGCTGGGGAGTGCAGGAGCAACCCCAGCCCCTCGCACACCGGAGGCAGGTGCGCCTGAGAGCCGGGTGCTCTGCGCTCCCCAGAAGCAATTCGGAGAGGGACACTTCAGAGTCGGTGAGGCGGGGCCAGCTTCTGGGGGCAGACAGACGTGTGCTCGGGTGTTAGGAAATCTCAGCACCTTGGCTGTTTTCATAAAATCTGGCCTCTAATATTTCAAAATAAACCAAAGACAGATTCAGAAGCCATTAAAGTGAAAACGGATAGGAAAATTCAAGGCTGTGCTGGCAATTTCCTTAAACTTATTTTATAACTTATTATTTTCACTTCAGTACCCACTGGGGGAGGGGTACCACTCTCATCCTTGCGTGCTGGGGAGCTCTGACCTGAAGCAGGCTCTTGCGTGGCCAAATAGCCACACAGGACTGGAGACTGGCCGCCCAGAGCCACCAAACAGAGGCAGCCAGGCACACTCCCCGCGTCGGTTCCCAGGGGAGTTGGGAAGGGCTCACCAGCCACTCAATCTGGCCCCGCCCACCTCTCTCATCCATCCCAGTCGACAGCTTCATCAGGAGTGTGACTCTTTACCGCTCAGGTAAAACTCAGGTGAAACACTGCACAGGACAAAACCCTGTCCCCCTGAGCAGCATCACCAGGCTAGGACAAAAGGCCAAACCGCCAGCTCTGAGCATCGGAGATCAGCTGTCTTGCACGGCCAAGAAGCAGCAAAGCCATGCTACACCAAGCTTGAAGGTGCGGACAAAGCCACCAGGGCCTGGACGCTCTTCCTGGCACAAACATGGGCACAGGGCTTACGTTGACAAGGAACTTACGTCCCACTGGCGTGTGTCCGCTGCACCAGGGCCCCCCTTGGTACCCTAGAGCCCGTGATTCTACTAGTGGTCAAGGAAGCAACTGCGGAGCGGAAGGCGGGGTCTGAGCCAGCGCTCTGCGGTTGACTTTGACCATCTGTGTGTCCATCCCAGCTGGGTCACTTGACTTCTAGAAATCTCAGCTTCCTCATCTATCAGTAGGAGATCTGTCAGACAGCCCGACCCCACAAAGGTGGTGAGAGAGTTCACCGAGGGAAGGGCGAGCAGGGCTCTGTGAGGCCGATGCTGAGGCGTCTGTGGCCACTTGCAGCCTCATGTCCCAGAAAAGGGGAAACGGGGCCACTCATCCGCATGCCCTCAGCCACTGCTCTCTGACTCATGGACACTTGCCGGCATTAACACCCCGGGGTGCTCCCCAGGGACCGGAGTGTGGAGGCAGCACTTTGAGGGCTGGGTCATTACCAATGGCACTCACCGCGAGTGGGGTGTTTGGTGAGGGTCTGCTCAGAGAAACACTGCGGGGCAACAGCAGTGGCTTTTCTTCTCCGGCGACTCAAGACACCAGTAACCAGGCTCTCTGCACTCTGGTGGGTCCCTCTCTGCCCTCCGCTCTCTCTGTTAAGTGGCCTGCACCCTTGAGTCCAGAGACCCTGCTACGGCCAAGCCTCATTTTCTGGGGAGGGGTGTGGGGAAGGTGAGAGATCAATACAGCTGGATTTTAAATTTTTTATTTCTTTGATTTTCATAGAGGGATGCCAATGGACCCCGGCAATTTCCCTGACTTGATTCATGCATAATGGAGCTGAAGAGAGACTTATTAGAAAACAAATGCACTTAAATGCTTTCCTGACATGAATCATTTATTGAAGACAGAATTCCTGCCTCTGAGTCCCAAAATAAGTTGACTTACAGGATCTGGTTTCTCGAGAGGTCTGAAATATGACCGCAGAATACTGAAGTGCTCAGGGATGAAGGATGCTTTGGCGGTCGTAGGGACTGGCTATTCCTCGAAAAGCTTCATTAATAACAGCAGCGACAAAACATGAAGCAGGGACTTCTCTCTCTCCCCCTTTTTATTCCTACTTTAATCACAAAGCTCAGGAAGAGAAGAGGGTGCTTGGTCAAAGCAATGATGTCTTCTATTTCTATGGAGGAGACTCAAGGACAGGGATTTGGGGATTCATGCCAACATTCACTAATACGTTGGTAACTTCATTCATTGTCCAGGAAGCTACCCATTCATCCATCAAGTTAAAAATTCACCGATCTGTACGTATTGTTGCAGCTGTACTTGCACCATTGCATTAGACTTCCGAAAGCAAGCACAGGGCATTCTCCGAGCGGCCCTCTGTCCAAGGTGGGTGAGTACCATGCCCACTAAACCAGAGCCGTCACTGAGTAATATTTCCAGGACCAAGATGAACCCCTACCCCTTCTACTTCTCACGGGATAAATAGATGCTTAAAAAATGCTGATTCAATCTGAATCTCTAGATGGCCTGATGTATTTCATCTGCATACTGATAACTCTGAATTGTCAAAAGCCATCTACAAAAGCCATAGCATGAACTGACAAAAACCCTAGATTTCCTTCTCAATACTTTACACAGGGGGCAGGTGACTCACACTTGTTTCTCCCAACACGAGCCGTGCAGATAAACACACGTGATCACTCTAAGTCTGGCTCACCCCGTAGCCAGGCACAGAATCCCCTCCTACCAGCACCACAACCGCGTCAGGCAATGAATGCATCAAACCGGCACGAAAATCACTAAAATGAAAGCTGATGATCTATTGAAACCCAAGCAGGGGAGCTCAGATGTTGGTGGGGAAGAATTAAGAGTTTTTTGTACATAAAGAATTTTCTATTAAAATACAAATCTGATAGAAATAAAGGAAATTATACTCACTGTGTAAGTCACAGATATTTTTAAAGGTAATCCCCCCCATTATAACAGCATTTCACATTCATTACATAAAATTTGTAAAGCTCTAAAATGTAGAAATGCTAGTACCCATAACAGCCACTGACATTTTGGGGTTATTTTTTTTCAGTCTTTGGTGAATTTATGGGTTTTTTTTTCTTTGCCAGAAAAGCCATTGCAGAGGTTTTTATTTTTAAATATAGTTGAGATCTTATGTTAAATCAATTTTACATGTCCTTTTCTTAACCTTTAGCGAGATCATTTGCAGTGTGCATATCACAATATCAATATTCTAGTTAGTTGTACTGGACATGCCATAATTATTACATTATTGCCCCATCATGATAAAAATAAATAATACAATGAGTAACAATTTGAGGCATAAAAGCTTTATTTTTCTTTCTGAACTTTGGGTTATTTCTTTAGAATAAATTCCCAGATACAGGATTTCTGGGTTCAAGGAACAAACATTTTAACACATCAGGTAAAGATTGCCAAATTGCTTTCCAAAAGGTCTGTAGCTCTTTATGTTTTCACCAGCAATAGAAGAAAATACCCATTTCATCACAGTTTGTCAGCAATAAGAATTCTCATTTAATAAAACAAAACCCAGACTAACTCTTCATAAATAAAAAGATGTAGCTCAGTGGATTGAGTGTGGGCCTGCGAACCAAAGGGTCCCTGGTTTGATTCCTCGTCAGGGCACATGCCTGGGTTGCAGGCCAGGTCCCCAGTAGAGGGCGTGCGAGAGGCAACCACACGTTGATATTTCTCTCCCTCTCTTTCTCCTTCCCTTTCCCCTCTCTCTAAAAATAAAAAAATAAAATCTTCAAAAAAAAAAGGAAATTAAAAAAAAAGATGTATCTCATTGTTTTAATTTGCATTCTGGGGGTGATAAGTTGGATATTTTAAAGCATTTATTGAACTACTACTTTTTCCTAATCTTTTTTATCTTATCTTCTATCTATAAGAATTTAGTATTGTTATTTATATATCTATTTGTTATTTATATATCTATTTATAAAAATATCCCGTTTTATCTACCATCCACTACTTCTTGCCCATGGATTTCTATGAGCTCATCATATATTAACTGGGAGGGCATCTTTCCTGTTCATTCAGAGTGACTAATTTTTGCATCTGGTTTACTTTTATTTTTAACTTATTGGAGTTTTGAATTATTATGAGGAACTGCGATTTCTTTTATAAAGTTCAGACTTAGGAAAGTCTTCTTTCTACCTGTATTTCTTGTCCTGCATAAAACTGCTGAACATTCACTTACTTCATCTAGTTTTTCCATAATTTCATTTTTGTTTGACCCCCCTGACATTTACTTTTGGCTATGATACTCTGGGAGAATCTAAATCGATTTATTTCCAAATACCCAGCTCTATCCAAGACATTTATTGAAAAATCCTTCCCTACCCCATTAATTCAGACTACAATTTCATATATTAAATACTAATAAACGGTGAAGGAATGACCTGCTCATTTTATAGATGAACTTGCAGCTAGAGAGTAAGGTAACTAGCCCCACTCCCGCAGGTGACAAGGGACAAAGCAAATTACTGCAGAGCTTTGGGCTCTTTCTTCTTGGCCTCCCCTTGGACTCTGTCTCCCTGCGGGCAGTGCAGCGTTGCTGTGGGTTACAGATCAGCCTTTCCCAGTCCCAAGTACAGAGCCAGTATCCCTCGGCCGGGAATGCAGACTGCAAGGTGGCCCTTCCTTTTCCCTTTTGCGAGTGTCCACTCATAAGGGTGTCACTAGCTCCAATATTGCCCAAATCCACCTATAGGATGGTTTCTGCAGAGAGGAAAAGAAGTTCAGGTTTTTTAAAGGGACACCTGACTGACAGAGGTTAGGGAACTGATTAGAGGTTCGGGAACTGAGGCCCGTGCAGGGCGGGAACTCTTAGCTGTCTTCCATCCTGGGGTGCCTGGGAGCCCCTGGCCGGAGTTGATACATGAATGGACGGACAGCAAAGACTCGGGGGGCCCTGGCACCACTCTTGCTGAACACGTAGGACGCAGGGAAACCTGAAGGGGCAGCAGCCCAGGTCTCCACTCTGGCAGCGGGGCTGGGAGAACGCCTCCCTACTGGGGGTTTGTATGACTCTTTCGGAGACAGTAAACATTCCGCCTTGTGGCTCCCCCGCCTGGAGGAACTCCTTTACCAGCTCAGCGGATTCTCTGTGTCTTGACTAAACCAGACTTTAATTTTGCCTCTGCTTTTAGGCTCTGAGTTCCTTCAGAGTTGGAGACCAACTGTATTATAAATGAATGAGAAACCGCGTTGAAGAATTAGAAATGAATAAATAGAAAATAATTACAAATATTAAGAGGAAGCCCAGGCAATTTTGCTCTTTCTAAAAATTCTTCTCCGAGTAAATATTTAAGTTGGAAGGGAAACACTCGGGATGGTCGGGAAGGCCAACAATAAGGGGCTGTGTTTAGTACAAACAGACGTTTACATCTTACAGAGTCAACAAATCATGTGCGGGACGAGCCACCTTTCACAAGACAAAAAGTGTGTCCCTGTGCCCTGGAGGGTCATTCACCTTTTTAAAAATGCCTGAAATATTTTAAATGTATAAAACATACTCAGTGTTTTACCAGGTTCGCATCTACTCGTGTTTGCTTCATTTCCCCCCCGTGCCCTCAGCCCCCGGGCATCAGCCCAACCTCATTTTTTTAAAAAATATTTTTTAAATTTATTGATTTGAGAGAGAGAGAGGAAGGGGGAGAGGGAGAGAAATGTAGTTTTGTTGTTCCACCTATTTATGCATTCACTGGTTGATTCTTGTATGTGCCCTGGCTGGGGATCGAACCTGCAACCTTGGTGTATCAGGTTGCTTCATTTTTTTAAAGAAATAAGTAGTATAGATATTGATGCCACTTCCCCAATCTGAGGTTGAAATCGGTGTGTGTCCTGTGCTCTTATTCTTCTATTATATGTATATATATTCACAAGCAATGTATCATTTCTGTGTTGTAAAGATGTGCACAAGTAATATTTAAATTCTTTTTGTGATTTCCTTTCTACACTCAACACTACAGTTTTGAAATTTTGTTTATCTAGTTGAGTCACTTTAGCTGCAGAGCATTTTTTTTTCTGGTATTACTCTCTTAGCATATTGATGGAAATTCAGAACATTGATTGTTTTTCCTGGTGTAGACAACGCGGTGATGGCCATCGGAACTGGAGTCGCGATACCTCCCTGACTGCACACCTCCAGCTTGACAGCTATTAATCAATTGCTCTTCATGGTTGGACAATAAACGCTCCAAGATATTCCCAGTTAGCGTGATAATGGGAAATAATAATTTTCTTCCTTGCGCTTCTCTGTATTTTCTAATTATTGTACCAAGAGTATTTAGCACTTGGGTAATATATTTAAGTGCAAAAAAGAGTTCAAATCTTTACACTGTGTTTTTCAGATTACTACATGTGTTAACAGATATGACTTGATGTCGACAATGCTCTGATTTATTAGTGAACCCATTTTACAGAAAAAGAAACAGAAGCTCAAGGAAGTTCTATGACTTGTTTAGTTGGGTCACTGAGCTGCTTGGCCTGTATCTTCTCCGAGCCTCAGTCTTCTCATCCACCATTCCCATCAACCAGCCTCTCAGCGCTATTGAGGGTGAAAAATAAGACAACTGATCTGCAATACTAAGAAATTATTAAAGAAAGTGATTTGTATGTGTATACAATTCACTGGTTATCTTTTTTCATGGCTATGTTCTTTACATCTCTGTCAATCTGCTGTACAGAAAAGTAACTAAGCATGGAGGAATATGGGAAAAATACATTCAACAAAACCTCGAGGGACCGCTGCAACTGGTCCTGCCCAGGAAAAGAAGTACAGCTGAGCAAACGCTTCACCGCTGGGAGCCCGACTCCTTTAATCCTTGATCTAAGCATTAGCCTAACAGTAATTTAATTCTTAAAGATCAGTAAACACTGCCTCAAATCAGAGAACAAAATAAATGGATTCACTGCTGAAAGCAAATGCTTTTTGGTTTCAGATAGCACTTTTCACAGAACTTCCTAGTTTCTAAGAAAGCAAATCCTGGCAGAGTAGAGAGTTCTGAAAAACACAATGCCACAAAAAAGCTGGTGCCCTCAAACTGTTCAGAAAAAGGTACACACAGCTGAGCACCCCCAGCAAACCATTTTTCACTGTTCTGAGGGCGGGACAGAGCCAGCCATGGCTGCACATGCTAATGCAAAGGTACACGCGGTCAGACAGGCTGCAGCCGTGGTGCCTGGGGTTAAAACCCTACTACGTGCGCCGAACCAACGGCTCCTCTGCTGACCACTTCTTCGTTCCTCTCCTGTGGTATCTCACACGTAAAATTCTCCTGCATTAATTCTCTAATAACGTGGTGATGGAGGTCTGAGTGGCAAAGGGACTTGGATTGGAAAGTCCAAGGCATGTATGTGCACTAGTGTTGCTTCCTCAGCCTCAGAGAGGATTTTGGGAAGTGAATGAAAAACACCTGGGTCTAGCTCCTCACCTGTGCAACAGAGTGGCCACGTGACCCAGAAAGTAATGACCCGAGCGAAATGAAAACGTGAGTTATGCTAACCTTGAACATGGAATGTCCATCACAGCTGTATCCATGATAGCTGAAAGACAGAATGGCCCTGCTGTCCAGCAACTGACGCACAGGGAAAGGACAGGTGACATGTCGGCACCATGGATATTGTTCACCCACAAAACGGAATGAATTGCTGCTACACACCACAACGCAGATGAACCTCGAAAACGTTACATTCAGGGAAAGAACCCACCCACGAAGGACCATGCAGTGCATGAATGTCCAGTACAGGCCGAGCTAGTGGTGATCTCACGCTGGAGGGGCTGGGGGACTGTGGGGCTGGGATTTCTTTTTGAGATGAAAATATTCTAAAAGTAGAAGGTGGAGATGCTTGCACAAGTCTGAACAGGAATGCGTTATAGTCACTAAGTTTTACACTTCACATGGGTGACCTTTATGGCACGGGAGTCCTCTCTTATTAAGTGGTTTCAACAACACAAAACAAACGCTAGGCCCTACAGGAGACGAGGCCCACACTGTCAGCTGTCAGTCCACGTGCCCCCCCCAACAGTGCGGGGACATGTGCAGTCACATGTCCCCGCACTGTTGGGAGGGGGGAACGGGCCCTTCTCACGGGAAGGAGAACGACGGGAGTGTCGGCCTGCAGGAAGAAGGCACTGTCCCCTCACCCGGGGAACAGAGCAAGAGGTTGGTGTCTGCTGGGGTGACATGCGTGCCACCAGAGCACAGTGGGGCCTCCCAAAGTGGCCCCATCTCAGTGAGGCGGGGTCATGAAGGTGGGCCAGGGCCACACCTGTGCTCCTAAGCATAGCCTGTGGGCAAGGGCTGTGCGGACTGCTTCCACGTGGCCCGAGTGAACTACGTGAGACCAGCCCCGGTGTGGGTGCGCACTCCAGCGGCCTCTCCTGCCACCGCCTAGGATGATGCAGAGAAAATCTCCCGTGAGTCAAAGGCTTTCCCTTCATGCAGGCTGCTTTTGGTTTCAGGTCACGCTCTTCACAGGACTTCCTGGTTTCTGAGAAAGTGAATCTACCTGTTTTCCTTTCTTCTGGGTCATAAGTTTGATTCCTGCGGCCATCACGCTCAATGCTGCCCACAAAGGCCGTGTTTGCTACAGCAGACTCCCCGGGCTTACATCTGGATGAGGTTTCGGGACTCGGATATGAGGAAGAAATGACACCAGAGCTATGGAATTGGCTGCCTTTGATGGCCAAGCAGAGCAGAAGCTACCGAAACCTTCATGGAGCGGAACTCTGGGATGCAGGGATGGTGTCTGGTGGCTTCCCTGTCCACCCTCCCCCCGCACCCCGGAGCTGTTGCAGCCCGCACACAGCAGACACAAAAAGAGTTTGTGAATGAAGTTTGGTGAATTGCCAAAGGCTTCATTTAGTTAATGCAATCAGTGGGGAGGTAAATAATTGAAGGACAAGAAATGAGTCCATTGGTTTGGCAACATCAAAATGTTCATTTTGTGGGTATAAAACAAATGAGCCAACAGGACAGACATCATGAATTCACGTTCCCTGTTCTCCAGTTGTAGGTGTGGGACACTCCCTCCTTTCCCTACTCGGAGTCATTAATCTGAGCAACCGAAGCATCACATTCAAAACACCTGTCGCACTATTTTCTCAGAGAGCCCCTGTGGCCAGGGATGAGTGGCTCAACCATCTTTGCGCCTCCTCGGAGCCATGACTGTGGAGATCCGTGTCCCCCACACAGGAGTCTGGGGGTACAGAGAAAGAGCCAAAGAAAACGGGAGTTATTTCTGACATGATGTACTTTGAATCAGGAATAAAACTAGCAAACTCAAAAATGAGATGGAAGCTGAAAACCAACCAAATATCCATCACCAGGTGAATGGATTAAACAAGACGGGGCCATTCACCCCAACAACGGAAGGCTGCTCTGTGAGACACAGAAACAGACTACTGACCCACGTACCACACGGATGGGCCTTGAAAATGCTGTGCTGAACCAAAGCCAGATGCAAAACACTACAGGCGGAGTCAGTTCACTGAGATGCAGGTCCCACGAAGGGCGAAACCACAGAGACAGAGGACGGATGACTGACCACCCGGGGCCGGAGGTGCCATGGCGGAGCCAGTGCAGGGGTGCGGTGTGGGGAGGGAGCTTGTTGGAGTGAAGAGAGGGCTCAAAACTGAATTTTGGTGACTGGTGCCCAACTGTACAAATTTACCGAAAGTCACTGAACTGCATGCTTAAAATGTGTGAATTTTACCATATGCAAAGTATATCCTGATGAAGCTGTCAAAAAATTAGACGAATGAATGGAGGAAAAAAGATTTTAAAGAACTGTTGAAATCCCAACAGTAACAAAATATGATAGGTACGATCTCTGAATAGTAGGAGCCGATCTAATTCTCTTCATGGATGTTGAAATGGAATGTGGGCAAAAATGAGTGGGAGGGATGCGAAGCAGACAGAGGAAAAGGCAGCCTAGCACTGTCTTCCATTTGATGGGTGAAGTGCCAACAAGCCTGCTCTGTGTCCCCTTGCCCAGGAGTCCCGCTGGTCTCCTAGCCCTCAGCTTCCTCGCGGGATACACGATGATGCTGTGGCACATTCTGTCACGTTTTAGTGAAATAAGACAACCCCTCACTCTGGCATTTTTCCAACTGGCTCATCCAGAAATGGTACCCGCGGAGCACGTGAGGTTAAGTCAGCGCAGCACGCCTTGGCTCTGGCGTGTGCACGCCGGTCCCTGGGAGCCTCTATCAGTCGCTGCGCTGACACACCGGGGCAAGGCCTGCAGACCAGGACAGAGGTCCCGGCGCTTGTATGTCCCGACGTGGAGAAACAGGAAGCTTTACTTGTCTCCAGTCTTCCGATGCTTTTCCGATTTCCCCAGGAGATGTCAGAGATCGAGACCGACAGTGCACAGAAGGGAGCTCGAAGTCTCTTTTATTCCTTAAAAAGCGACCAGTCTTGCTGGAATAATGGAAACAATTCCAAATGGCAGCAATCCCACCTTTACACTTTGAGATCCTTCCCCATTTGAAAACAGATTTCCTGCAAACTGGGTTAGCACGTTTTCCAAATACCTGACAGTGACCCTCTACCATTTTCAGAGTTTTGTTTTCTAAAGGATTATCCTCTCCGAATATAAAATCGATGCCCTTGGTGGACAGCATGAAACAAACATGTCTGTTCATGTTTTGATTCAAAAAGGCCACTGAAGTACAGAAAACACTCACACACAGGGTAACGGTCCCTTGTCATCGCCGAAGACAAGGCGTGCTTCTCACACAAGGCAACTTCAGCCTTGGATTTTATTACCTTTCTATGCTGAGAGATGGCTCTTCTTTCCACCCCCTCCCACCAAAAAGAAAATCGTGGAGAAATCATCTACAGAGTCATTCTTCAGACTAGGTTTTAGTGTGATTTGGTTCAAAAATCACACATCTGGAGGTAAGACCCCGGGAACAGTTTCACAACCAGCTTCACCAGCGATGCGTCTACAAATGTGCCGGGTCAGCTGCCAGAGCCACCAGCGGCCCTGGACCGCTGCCCTGCAGCCCTCTGGCCCTGCTCTGGAAAAGCCGTTGGAGTCAGCGGTGGGCCGCAGTCTCCACATGGAGGGCATTTGTGGACACTCAGACACTGGCCTGGACTCAGTGCCGTGGGCCCGGGTGAAAAGTGAGAATGTGGGGCCCTCGTTCAGAAAACATGAAGAACTTCAAGACAGAGCGCGCGGGGCCTCACCCGCAGGGCGAGCCCTGTGTGACCGTCCGGCTCGCATGCTCATGGTGTCACCCCCACTCAGGGGAGCCTTGGCCTCCCCAATGGGCACTGCCCCAGTCCATCCCACTCAGGGAGACGGGCAGTACTTTCCAGAAAGTAAACGGGTGTCTGGGAAATGGGTCCATTGTAGTGACATAGGTCAGCAGCTGGCCCATCGCAGGCAGCTGAGCTGCACTAAGCGCTGGGTATGTGGGTTCCACAAGCATCAGCCCTCGTTCCTGGTGTCCGTTCCCCGGCCTGTCCAGGTGCCCGCTGTGAGACCCCATCACCTGGCACTGGGAACGTCGGGACTGGAAGTCAAGTGCATGCCACTTCACCAGACAGAAACATCATCTGGGAGGGAGGCTTGCCTCTAACAGAGGCACCATCTGATCGGACCGCTTCTCGCCATGATGAGATTCAGGCTTCAGCTGCACTGCCAGCATCACGGGTGACAATCAGTCGCTAAATGTCACTTCTCCTCGCCCTTTCCTCAGGGGAAGACTCATTCAGGCAACAGGCACTGACTGCGGCCCCACGCTGGGCGGTGTTGGCACCCTGGGAGCCTCGAGGAGCTGCCGCCCCGTGGCAAAGGCCAATAGGGAGATGTAAATAAGTGATAAAGTCAAAGGCTAATGCTGTTCTCTCGGAGGGAGAGATGCGGTCGGTGTGTCTTCAGAAGAAAAAGCAAGGTGCGGACGCCTGGTGTCACCAGGGCAGGGGTGGGGAGGTGCGGACAGCCTTCTCAGAGAAGGGCATGCTTCCAGGGTGCTCCCCGTGCCCGGCTCTGGTCGCTCCCTCTGTCCCATCTGCCGGACGGCCTCTCCCCCTACTCCCAGTGTTAACTCGCCACATGTTGTGTCCCTGCCTGCACCAGGCTGCTGCCTGCCCCCAAACGGCGAGGTGCCCCTTCCCGTCTTCTCACGGTCCCCTCTCCATTCTCGGCCGGGGTCACTGTTACAGAACGTCACCACTGTGCGGTAAGGATTACTTCCCCGTGAACAAACGACATAAAAGATTCAGCACCGTGCCTAGGCCACGTAACATCAATGAATGTTACTTCCCTTCGTGTGTACGTCTGCCTCTCCACAAGCCTAAATTCCTTCAGGAGCTAATGTGCTTCTCGTCTGGCGTCCACAGTGTCCAGTAGAGCTTGGCCGTGGCAGGTGGTTAATAAATCTTCATGATATGAATGACTGGAATGGTCAGCAATGTCCACCGCCCTGGTCCAGACAAATGCTCAGCTCATGACGTGTCAGTGACGTGATCGCGGTGTCCGAGGAATGCAGCTGCTACCCGGCGCCCCAGCCCTGGCACCGCCGTTAATGAAGCAAGACTTCACGCAGACAGGTGGGTACTCCCCTTTCCACAAGTCCCGCTAATCACATGATGTCGTCAAACTGGTATTTCACGTGGAAAAACTCAGCAACTTAACCTCTACCCCTCTCCTAGGAACAGATGTGACAGTCAGAGGTAATTGAAACTTCCAGACTCTTTCTCCCATAATTTTCCACCACACCATTAAAGTAAAACTCAAGAGATGTTGAGAAAAACAAAGACTGGGGGTAAGGGGGTTTCCTGTAGCTGGCTGTACCGTTCCTGTTCCCTGTGTCTTTAGCAATGAAGTGGACCGTTCGTTTTCTTGGTACTAGGACACAGAACCACGGACTGAGCATCCAAAGGGGCCGTGTAATGTACAAGTGTCGACCCAACACCTGGGCACAGCCTCAAGAGCCAGAGAGCCCGTTGGCCTTAATAGGCTAGGTGACCCTGGGCACATCATTTACCCTCAGCTTCCTCATCTGTAAAATGGATGTAATAATAGTTCCTACTTCACAGGCTTGTGAGGGTTAGCTATTTCTAGAACCTGGCCTATTACATGATAATCTTAAATGTAGATATCATCATCATCATCTCCATCATCATCATCATCACCATCTCTCTCATCATCTCCATCATCATCACCATCACCTCCAGCAACGTCATCATCATCTCCATCATCATCTCCAACATCATCCTCACCATCTCCATCATCAGCTCCATCATCTCCAACATCATCATCTCCATCATCTCCATCATCATCTCCATCATCAACTCCGTCATCATCTCCATCATCATCACCATCACCATCTGCACTATGTCCTGGCTCTGGTTCCTTTTTTGTCCAGTTACTTTCTTGTAGCCACCCCTACTATCACATGGTTCCAGTTCTCCCAGACCATCTGAATTACCTAGAAAACTTAAAAAAACAAAAATGAGGAACCAGAGACTCGATCAGCTGGTCCAGGGCGGGTGATCCCACTGCACAGGCAAGGCCGATGGCATGGGTGGGCCTCTGTCTGGCCACAGTGAGATCAGCGGCCTGCTCGCCGCAGCCACGCCCTCCCTTCACTCTCCGTGGCGCGTCCTTGACTCTGCACCAGAGCCCCAGGCATGTGTGCCGGGTCACCCAGCCCTCCCAATCTAATCCCTATGACCTCACTCTTACCTCCTTTGATTAACTTCCTACTCATCATTTTAAAACTCATCGTTTGAGCCCTGGTCAGGAACAGAGAAGGGAACAGCACTCCATGAGACTAAAATCAGACTAAGCCCAATAAAGTACGTAAGCTTTTGACAATATTTTTCTCACATTATACTTCAGATTTGGGGTTTGTTCTACATGGCCCAGCTAGACATTGTACCATCTCTTACGTGGGATATGATTTAGCAGACCTGGTTTAATCTGGATTGGAGAATAAACTCCCCACTGTCAGAGGACCTTTCGTCTACTTCCAGCGGGCCCCACACCACGAGGCTCATCACACGCATATTCTAACAACTTCGCTGGCACACGGCAGCGCATCTGTGCGCAGACTCCGGAGCACCTAACAATGTCACAGCACTGTTTCCCCTTCCAAATAATTCCTATGAAATGCGGGGTCAAGGGACACTTCATATCCACACCTAACAACGTGGTGTGAAAAAGAGCGTGGGCACACATGCACACACAAGACACGCACATGGAAGAGGCCCACCCACCTTCCTCATCACCCTCGCACATCACAGAAAACTAGGGTTGCCTGTGCCCAGGTGCAGCTCGGGTTTCTGCTCCCCGCGTCTTCTTGTACAGAAAGGAGAGCGGGGTGCTGGGGGGTGACACAGCGCCCTCTCCGCCCCCCCCCCCCCCTGACAACAAGCTCCATCCAAGCTTCTTCTTCCATACAGGCGGTTTGCTTAGGTTATTCTTCAGTTCCCTGGGCAGTGGAGGCTTCCTCCAGGACAGCTTGCTGGGCTTTGTGTGAGCAAATTTCACAGACCCATTTGGTTCAGATGGCAAAAGATAACCCCCGGCAAACCTTGATGAGGGCCAGAGGGGGACTTAATCATACAATAGTGATAAGATAAGAGGTATCAGCAAGCAGGAAGAGTTCCAGCACATTCTCATCAGAGAGACGGTCAAGGTCATGGGAGGAGAGAGATCACAAAGAACAGAACTAGCCTGGGCTAATCTGGAGAAGGGCCCCTTCTATAGAGGGGAGGGAAGCCCCAAAAGGTGGGCAACCAAACAGAGACCCAAGGAACAGCGTCAGTGACACCAGCAGAGGCAGAGAGACAGAAGAGAAAAGAATAGTCAAGGCAGGCAGATTCTCGGGGATGCTGCGTGCCCTGCCCCAGGCCCAGGCCTGCCATTTGGAGATGGTGGGACAGGCAGTGGAAGGGCCAGAGGATAAGTTTCTGCTTCCCACAAAGTGTCTCTTAGAGATCATCCAGCTTGGTTTTGTTCTTAAAAATTTCCACAAAAATCTTCCCTTCAGAAAGGACACCGGCTGTGAAGGGACTGGAGCTACGGCCCCAAGCTGCCCCAACAGCCAGGCACGGGAAGGCTCTGTTCTGTCTTAAGTGCACGTCAACTTTGTGTTACATCACAGCACATCCGTGATGCTGGAGTGGGCTGCCCGATCTGCCCCGCGGCTCGCACACCCGCTGCCCCAGCACCCACAGGCGGGTGCGGTGGTTGGAGAATGTGCCTCTACCCTGGACCCCCTGACCAGGTCAGGAAACCGGGCACAGGACATGCCAGCACACTTCCCGGTACAGGGGCAGCCCAGACCAAGAGGCAGTCCCTGGTCCCAAGGAGCCCGAGGTCCCGTGGAGAGGAAGCAGGTGGACGTGTCGGGGACTGAACCCAGGCTTTGCAACCTGCCCTGCCCGGCCCCGTCTACACGTCTCAGCACCACGTGCAGGAGGCGGAGGCGGAGGCGGAGGCCAGGCAGTCTCCACACTCTCCTCGATGAAAGGGTCCTGAGGCCTTTGACAAGGACACACACAGAGCTGCCAGGAGGCTGCTAATCCCATCCCTGTCCAGAGAGCAGGCAGGGCTGTGTCACGGGGGTGTGACCGCTCCCAGGAGACAGCAGATGAAGGCCCAGCACCCACGGGACCCAGCCAGATCCCAGCCTTGCACACGAAGCACATTTCCAGAAAGGCACATCTTCCCTGGGGAGTGAGGAGAGGCAGAGCCAAGCTGTTCAAGGCCAGACTGTCTTAAACAGACTCGTAAAGGCAGATCGCTGTTCGGCCGTCTTTTGAGAAGACAGAAGGAGTGGGAAAGGGGGGGAGGAAGTCCCCATTCGGCTAAAATTGAAACCAATATGAATAATGAAAATAAGCAGGTTCATTTAAAATCTCTCTGTGGTCCTCTCTCCCTGTTTCCCCCACTTAAACATTAACCTTATCATTCCTCCAGAATGGGGATCAGAGGAGGACTTCAGTGACACCAGGACATTTTCCTTATATCGTCTGGTCTGAAAAAACCTCCAAAATTTCCAGACGATTGGGGGTTAAGATGCAGAATTTCTGTGCATTTGGAAGCTATGCAAAGTCCTTCTGCGCTAAAAGGACACCCAGGGAAACCGGGAAAGCACATACCATACCAGAAAGTGCGATGCTTTGGACGTTCTGTGCAGAGTCCAGTCCCAGCCTGGGTCCCTGGCCACGTGACTTTGGGAAAGGCAGGTAACCAGTCAGAGAGAAGATAATTCAGGACAACTGGGCTGGAGTCAAGGCCGGACAAGACAGGCCAGGCCCAGCGCACGAGGAGAATTAAGTGATGAATCAGAAGCACTGATTAGCATTAAAATGCAACAAGACTACACTGCAAAGCCTCGGGGGAGAATATTATAGAAAAGGAACTTTTTTCTGTCTGTAATATCCCTGAGGGTCAAAGAGGCCCAGTCCTGTGGTTCTACCTCCAGCAGCTCTCAGAATTCTGGGACAGACCCCTCTTCCACACCCTCCCCCTTCCCTCCTCCCCAGGCCAGCCCACGGCCCAGGCCACACCCATACCGGGCACCAGGCTGACTCTGGTAGGCCTGCCTCCCAGACCAGTAATTCACGTGGTCCCAGGAGCCCAGCCCCTTCCCCACCTGGCCACACTCTCTCAGCTCTCAGCGCCTGGCCCCGCTCCGCCCTCCAGGAACCCAAGTTCGGCTGCCCTAGCCCCCTGGCTCCCCAGACCTTGCCCAGGGCTGCCCTTCTCTAGAAAGCCTTTCTGAAGCCACAGGCCAGGCAGGGCGGCTGGCAGTGCCCCTCTCTACACTCCCCTTCCCCAAAGTCTGTTCGCGTGCCCCCGGCAGGTTCGTCTCTCCTCCACAACTGTCCCGCTCACCTCAATACCCCCGTGCAGGGCTAACGGCAACTGGTTTGGGATTCAGGAAGACCAGCTGTAAGGGGATTCTGGAACTGCAGGGAGAGTTGGAATAACAGACCTGCCCCAGTCACGCCCTTGTGCTGATCCAGGGAGGGAGAAGCCAGGCAGCCGCCAGGAGTGCCGCAGGCAGGCCTTGGGCCGGGAGCTGGGCCTTACGGAACTGCTCCCTGTGTGCTGGTCCCAGAGCGCCTTTCCAAGCGCCCACTGGGATGAGAGAGAAGCCGCAGGGGAGACAGAAAGGGAGGGTGGGCGCTAACAGGCAAATACAGAACTAGTCAGATCTGTGTGCGGAGCACAGGCTCTCAGAGAAGGCCTGGGAAATCTGGACGAAATGAGGAAGTCCCAGCCCAGGTGGGCGAAGTCAGGGATGCTGGGGGCTCTTGCCAGGCTTTTTCTAGGTTTGTGAGTCCCTTCCACCGGAGGGAGGGGCTGGTCCCGAGGGCCTAGGAGGGAAGGGTCTTCATACACCGAGTTCAGAGGGTGGGCTGGGCGCGGTCAGACCACCCACACCGCCCTCGCTCCCCGCACCCTGGGCCACAGGAGTCTCTCCAAGCAGGTTTTGCCAACAGGTTTGGCACCAAGCCTTTGTATTCCTCTGGTTACGTATCTGCTCTCTGCTTATCTTCATTATTTTTCAATTCCTATCTCTTTATTAATTTAAATAAATGAACTGCACCTTTGGTTTGGACTTGTCCTTGTAAATCTGGTGAGTGCAAGTTAGTTCTGAGAGATGGGTCTGCTTGGACAAGGGAGGGAACTAAGCAGGGGTCTGGGCGGATTTCTGGGGTCAGGTGGGATTCCCTAAGGCGGTGGCCCTCAGCAGCTGGGGGTTCGCCCCTCCGGGGGACATCTGGCAATGTCTGGGGCATGTCTGGCTATCACACCTGGGGTGGGAGGCCAAGGAAACCGCCAAATGCCCTACAGCGCCCAGGACAGCACCACCAGCCGAGAACTGTTTGACCTTGGGGACCACCGGGAGCTGCTCTGAGATGCCCTGAGGGGGACCTCCCAGCACAGTCTAGTTGGTGGTTAAACCTGCCGGTGTGAGGACAGCGTTTGAATTCCACAGGCTGCTGCCGCCCCGTCCCTCCGGTACCTTGTCCCGGGCCCCCTCGCTTTGCGGCCACACCACCAGCAGGCTTAACCGCAACAGAACAGCAGGGATCCTCAGAGCCACCGAGAGGGCACTGCTCCCAGCTCTCCCCCACCGTCTAAAGCGCTGTGCTCCCTTCCAGTGACGCTCCTGCTGGCAGAACTGGAGGAGAGGCAGCCGGGGGAGAGCTGCGTGGTAGGGAGGCGCTCGTTATTCCAGGACAGTTGCTGCAGGCCTGCTCCGTGCAGGTCTGCTCCGTGCAGGCCCCGTGCTGGCCCTGGAGATGGAAGGGCGAAATGCTGCCGTAGAGATGGGAGGGCGAGGTGGTCAGAGCAGGGCTCTGGAAGACGATGGTCTGGGTTCGAATCTCAGCTGTGACCTACTATGCTACGGGGTGAGTAACTTTCTCTAATCTTGCCTTTCTTTATCTGTAAACGGAAAGGGGCCATTGTTTTTACCTGCTCAGGGTGTCCTGCGGGTGAAGGGAGTTGACAAGTGCGAAGTCTGTGAAACAGGCCGGCCGCGGGGAGCCCTCAGTGAAGGTGAGTGAGCTCTTCTCACGCTTGTGTACCCTGCAGGTTGGCCGGTCACCTCAGAGTCTCTGGTGGCTTTGGCAGGTTGCCTGTCATCAACCAGACAGCGGAATAACCCCTTGCAGGAATTTTAATGTGCAGTTTCAAACTATCATGAAGTTCCAAAAGTGACTCTTCTTTTCTAGGATCCCACACAGAAAAGACCATGACACAGTTACTCGGTGTGAGCGAGGTGTGGAGGGGAGAGATCTGTGTCACCCAGAGTCATCTGGAACAGCTTCGTGCCTAAGGGAGAAGCTGATCTCAGCTGAGGTCGAAGTAACGAAGAAGAAGGGGAACTTGCCAGACTTTTACTTGGTTGCCAGGCCAGCTGAGGAGGGCGGTGTTCCAGAGGCACTCGGTTGTGTTGCCCATATAATTTCCATCCTGAAGGCAGAAGTGCGGCAAAACAATCCTACCAAGAGAAGCTTCGTGAAGGTTTTAACGTTCTTTATTTTGAGTCATTAGATTCAAGGGCTGAAAGGTCCTTGGATCTGTCGTACTGAGGCGTGGACTTGAATGCGCTGCGGGCAATCCAGCTCTAAGTGACGGGAGGCTGTCTGGGAAGCCAGCGGGCGTGCCGTTCCGATGCGGGTGGGGGGTTCCCTGTTAGGTGCGCGGCACTTTGCGTTCATCTGCAGGGAACTGCAGTCCCACGGAAGTGCAGGAGGGGTTACCTCGCTCAGCTGGTACTGCTCAGGAACAGAACACACAAGCCTTCTGGACTCTCTTCCTCCACGTCTCCAGGGCCAGAAACCCCGCCTCTTCCCTTAGTTCATCAGGAAATGTTTACTGACACCGGCCATAAGCTCAACCAACTTGGAAGACAGAAGACAAGTGGAAGATGGACAATGGTCCCCTGCTACCCACCCTGCCCCTCTCTGCCCGGCACAATCTCTGCACCGAACTGTTCACCAAAGAGGGAAGCATCACGCCAGTGGGCAAAAAAACCGCCTCTGTCGGAAATAACATCCCCTGGTTTAAGTGGCTGTGTCTTCACCTGTCTCCCCGCTAGTTCCTGGGGTTCTTTAGGGAAGAAATAGTTTCTTTCCTACTCATGTCTACATCCATAATTTGTAGCGCCCAACACAGGACACTCAGTATCTTTTGCTGAGTGAAGGAACAAACGTGGGTGAACAGATGATGACTGTGAATGAATGAACAGATGAATGGTGACGGAGAGGTAGGTCAAAGGATGTAGAGCAAACCAGACTAGGGCAACAAAACGAAAGGGAAACAGGGAGAAAATCTTTGTGGAGCAAGAGTGCTTCTTGAAAACTAGAGGAAGGCAGGTAGAGAGCGATTGTTCCGTGATAATGGATAACGCTCACCCCAAATCGTTCCTGTTTTACGGCGTTTCCTCTCACGCGGTCCTCCATGAGAAGAAAATGGAGGTCAGCCCGTCACGGTATCTCCCTTAAAATCCCTCAGACGGCTGAAAACAGCAGCCGCTTATTCCACATCTGCTTTGCTCTCAGTGTGTGCACAGCCCTGAGCAAATCACAAGTGGCCCATGACCACGGTTCAGCAATCATTGGCTGAGGCTCCCTCTTCCCAAGGCTTAGCGGCGACCCGCCCCGGCCCACCCCCGGCCCACCCCCCAGCCCAGCCTCAGGGTTCCCAAGCTCGCTTTCCCAACTCTCGTCTCAGGCGAAGGTTACCGAGTCGGCGCAGCCCAGGCTCTGGGTGATGGTGATGGTGATGGTGACTGAGCTGGGCTCGATCACGTAAGTTTCTCCAAACACTCGGGCGTCAAGAACCACTCAGAACCGTGAACTCAGCATCTTCCCACACGCATTAGTCCTTCTTTTCAGAATACAGCGGATCACGCAAAATGCAGTAAGTCTGCCAAACCCTCACCGGAGCGCCCCACAGTGTAATGGGAGGGCAACGGCAGGGCCAATTACAACGAGGTTGTGCGCGCCCATGGGGTCCCGCCCGCAAATTTCTCACTTGTTTAGAGTCTGACTTCAGTACAGCCTTTACTCCTGGGGCTTCCGCTCAAGAACACTGGGTCAGGAAGGACTCCGCCCCACTCACGCTGCCTGCTTCTACCCACCGTTCTCGTTCCGATGAAGACAAAATTCTGTCCCCAATCCGTGTCCACCAATGCTCTCCCCAGCACACAGTACGCCTGCCCTATTTCTGCACTATGCACGGATTTCCCCCCGGCCTGGGACGAGACCCCCAGCCAGGACCCATCTCTCAGTGCCCACCCCTGTCGCCTGGGACACATACGCCTTCTCGCCCTTGAACTGTCTCCTCTCCGTCCAACCTTCAACGTCGTCATCCTCAGAACGTGCTTCTCAGACTAACTGCATCCTGTTTTCTCGTCACCCTCCGGCCCTGCCTCCTTCTCTCCGTCTCTGTGCCCATCTCCCCAGGCTGTCGGCCCTGCTTGGTGGATTTCAACCTGAGAGCACAGACAACAACTTCTGGTGCGTAACTTCTTCACAAACTCCCAGCACCCACTCCAGAGCCTTGCAGACAGTGGGGCCCCAGTGCAAGGGCGAGTGGCCCCAGCTGCAGCAGCGACTCCCTTGGCATCACCTCCGCTCAGCCTTTCCTGGGACCCTGAACTTGGCTTTACACCTGTAGTTCTGTTGACCTTCCCCAGGCCAAGGCTGCTAATTATGGTCTTAACCTCTACTCAGGGCCCGATTATAGGACAGTTGCTTTATTTTTACATTGGTCTGTGCTTCCAAATGATTCTTGCTACTTTTCCTGGAGCTCCATCCCACAAGGCTTTCTGTGGAGCAGCTCCTAGGTCTAGAAACCCTGGCGCGCACACAGCACAGACTCGAACTCACACTCTGTCCGCCGGCTCCGAAGGGCCCTGTGGGAAACCCGCGCCCTCGAGGACCAGAAGCCGCAGCAACACTCACTGCCCGTAGATTCTTCACAAACATGGAAAAGCCGCCATCCAACTGTTCACGAGCTAACGCGCGCTCTTCAGAATGAGCCGTGCTCTTTCTCACGGCTTTTCTATGCTTTATGCCCTTTAACGAGGGCTCCCTCTCCAAGCCCACTTGGCTCTGCTCGGTTCTGGGCCGTGCCAGTCAGGGCCCATCCTCGGGTCACTGTTGTATCCGACACACTTAAGACCCCCTGCGCTCGAATGCGCTTTAAAAGTCACATAATAACAGGGCTAGAGAAGGATCTTGGCCAGCAGAACCCCCTGAAAACCACTCCTGCTCCCTGCTTCCCGTGGAGGGGTCACTCTGAGGTTGCTGGGCAAGCCTTCGGCTTCCGCAACGGGAAGGCACTGTGAGCGCTGAGCAACCTTCGTCAATCTTCAGCTAAAACGACAGATAATTTTAAGAATCAAGCGTGAGATTGGTTCTGATAGATCTAACGAAGGCTAATTTGGTAACTTGGAAATGTTTGCTCATGGACATCATTCTTTTCGTGCACGCTCCCCAGACGGCAGGAACGCGAATGCCGCGCGACCCCTCCCACCCATCGGCAGGCCCTGTGCCTCTGGTCCTTCCAACGCGCGAGCCATTCGATTCTAACCCGTTAACTTTGCTTTTCACCAGACGGCGGGGGGAGGGGGGGGGAGCTTTCCTGTTAAGTTTTCTATTTTTCCTGCAAATCCATTCTTTCTCTCCCCGCTGAGGGCATTAACAAGATGCTGTGGTTTGGGCTTAGGACTCTTGATTGGCCCCCGTTGTCCCCACCCACTTAAACACACACACACACACACCCTGCACACACCGTCACACACACCCACACACCTACACGACGCCTATACACACACACCCACATATACACACACCTACACACGCTCACTGGGTCCCTCATCTCACGATTCTTTCTCCAACTGCAGATGCTGGGCTAACAATTACCGATGGGCTAACCCTTTCCCAGTTTTGACAAAGAGAGGGTCTGTGCACCTACCAGTAAGGACAGTGGATTTGGGGTTGGTGATCCACATAAGGCACGAAAACTCAGCATCCTGCTGGCCCGTACCACTTCTCACTCCTCCTACTTGTTGAACTGAAGATGTGGGGCTACATAAGTGCAGACCAGAGCCCAGACCTCCGCCTTCCAACATTTAGACTCTGGGGCGAAGCTGAGCAGACACTAGTACCATGTCTTTCAGGGCTCACCCTCAAACCCCTCCGAAAACTTTTTCCCAGGGCCTGGCCTCCTATAAAGAAGTGAGCGCTCCTCCCCACCCCCTTGGTCTGACCACAGCTAAACAGCACGTCTGGAGACCTGTTTACGGTTTCTTAAAAAAGACCAGACACCGAAGACGTACACAAACACCAAACCACTGCTTTTCTAATTCCTAGATACGATGCCGAAATTCACAGGCCGAAAATTAAGCAAATAAAGAGGCATTACCGATGCCTGTTTCCTTGACAACTCCCCTCCCCCAGCCCGGCTGTGATCGGGAAAAACCAAAACGAAAGTGAGGAGGGGTAGCCGAGAGCCACGTTGGCCGCTCGCCAGCCCCGGCCCGAACCGCCAGCGCCACACGCATCCATCGATTTAGGCCGGGGCTGCGTTTTGTGTAGTATTTTTGTGGTTGCCATAGAAACGCCAGAGAGGGAAGAACATGTTGCATGACACAAAAGACACCCATAGGTAACGGGCACCTTCTGCCAGCGGCACCGATTGCAGAAGAAAATGCGGGCGGCCGAGGGGGTCGGAGGGGCGGGAGCGCAGGAGGCGAGGCGCGGGTCCCGGCCGCCGGGTGGGGGGGGAAGGCGGGCCCGCCCGGCCGAGCACAAAGGGAGGGTCCTCCGGCGGCAGCGACCCCGCTGCCTCCCCGACCGCCCGCCGCGCTCCCGCGGCCGCCGGCCCGGCGCCCTTCGCCGCCGCCAGCGCTCCTGCCGGGTCGGTACCTACCCCTTCCAGAGGGTTTCAGGAAATCCAGCCCCCGAGCCAGGGGCCGGGAGAGGGACGCGGCCGGCGCCCCGCCGCGCCCCGAGGGGAGTCGCCGGGAGGGAGCCGGCGAACCGCACGTACCTCCGTCCCGGCAGCCCGGACACATGGGCTGGGGAGAGACCGGGGACTGAGCGCGAGCCGGCTGGGCGGCAGGACTGCCACCAGTTTGTGGGCTGTAAGTCAGCCAGCGCTGGAAAGAAAAGGCGAGACTCCACCCAGGGGTGGGCCCTGCGCGGGGAAAAAAGTGGTCCTCGGCTGACGTCTCTCCCCACCCCATGTCACTTCCTTTTAAAGCGGCGACCGCGCGGTTTCGGGGAGGGGAGAGCCGCGCCGGCGGGGCGTGAGTCACCCCCGGCCCCGCCGAGGAGCGCGCCCGGCTCCGGCCGGCTGAGCGCTTGCAGTCTCGGCCCGAGAACCCGCGGAATCCGAGACAAAGCCCGCTCCGTGGCCTCTCCGTGGACACGCTCCCGCGGTGTCTCCCCAATCCTGTTGCATCCCGGGCCCAGAGGGCTCCTCCGAGCTCGGCGCCGGCCGACGCCAGCCTGCCTGCGCTCCCCGCTGCCCCCCGATTACGCACTGGGACGCGACCCGTTCGTCGTGTAAAATACCCGCGGCTTTAGAATGCCCCCGCCCGTCACCTCTCGAGCGCCGCGCTGCCAGGAGGGTGCGTCCCGGTGTGAAGAGCCGCGAGGCGCCTCGAGCGACATGCTCCTGAGAACTCGGGAGGCCCGCGGCGCGGAGAGCGGAGCGGACCGGCCTGGCGGGGGAGGCGCTTTCTGCCCACGAAGCAGCCGCCAGGCCGGGGCCGAGCGCACACGCGCGGTGCACGGGCACGTGCCGCTCACGCACCGCGCGGGCAGGGCTGTGGAGCAACGCAGGGTCTTCACAATGTTAAAACTCTAGGAGGCTCGTCTCTAACGCTCCTTGAAAAAAAGGCCATCGCGCTCTCCAGAGTCAAGATGTATGTTTTGCATATTTTTTTAAGTTTTCAATCACAGTTAACATAAAATACATTAGTTCCAGATGTCTGATTCAGTGGTCAGACATTTATAGAACTCGCTAAGTGATCACCCCAAAAAGGCTGAGCACCCACCTGGCACCATACGCGGTTCTTGCAATAGTCTTGCTCGTGTTCTTCACGCTGTACTCACATCGCGGGACTGTTTTTACACTCAGACGCACGCCCATGAGCAACGATCCCTCACAAATAATATGAGTGTTTGAGTGTCTTCGCGTGCACCTCCGTTCTTCAGGTGTTCACAATGCACAGGAGAAAATCAGGCGTTCAAAAACAACGAGAACACACCGCAGAATTATTAACAGCTCCGAAAGTGTTAGAAATAAAAGCAAACCACCCGACCAGCGTGCCCGGGAACAGAGAGGATGGAAAGAGTGGCTTTAGCAATGACGGAAGGAGAGATGTGGGTAACTCCCGGACAGGGTGTAGGGATGGCCCCAGGGTTTCCGAGCCACAGGGAGGGACTCGCGCAGAAAGCCCAGCGGGGGCGGCCTGGCTCCCTCCCACATCCACGTGAAGGCAAGTTTGACGGTGCAGAGAGGCTCGTCCGTCAGAGGTGTTCCCGCAAAGGTGTGTCTTCCACCCCATGCGGTTTTGAGTCCTCTCACAGAAGTTTTCAAATTATGTTTTAAGATCCATTTGTTCCTAGTATTGTGGAAAATTGCAAATTTTCCAAGTGCCACTCAATAGAGTTCGCCCGATTGTTTTTCATATTTGAATGTTGAACAGAAATTTGTTTCAAAATCTACAAATTACATGCATTTGTGCTATGTGGATGACAGCCACAGTCAATGATTTCAGTAGAAACCATACGAAATTAAAATTGCCGGCAACTGCCCGCAAGTCTTGCTCAGAACTCAGCACTCCGGTGTCTTCGTTCCACGGTGGTTACAATGATTATTAGCATGCTTGCTGTTGCCACAGTGGCAACTGGCCTGTTTCGATGAGGTTGCTCCCAGTCTCCGCTATCTCAGAATGGAGCTGAAAAGTCTGGGAGAAAAAGTGGCTCCTCCTAAAATTTTAAAGTGGAAGTACAGCATTCACGGATTAAATCGTATGGACTTTGTTTAGGGCGCCCTTTAGTATTAACTTTAGATAGCCTTCGTTAGCTATGTCTGTTTCAGCAAGGTATTGTGAAAATTTCTGCGCCATGATCTAACGGTTCAGTTCAACAACTATTTGAGAATCTATGCTGGTTGCTGAAGACAGAGAAACAGGAATCCGACACGGATGTGGCCCCAAGGTGCTCAAAGTCTTAAGAAAGAGATAGGTAAATACTTGAGGTATGACCTAAAGGAGGTAATCGCTGCGGTCTGTGCAAAGCTCAGAGATGGCCTGAAGAATGGGGAGGGGAACTGGGGCGTTCGTCCACACGGCTTCGCAGCTCACAGCAAACTGTAGCAGGGGTGAGAGTGAGCAGTGCCTTCGAGGAAGGGGTGCGGCCAACTGGAGGGACTTAAAAGACTAGAGGCAGACGCTGGTAACTTAAAAAAGGCTACACAAAAAGCCAATTAACCAGCAACAGAAAAGATGCAACCTCACAGAAACACAAGGAGAAGGGCGGAGGCCATTTCTTTGCCTATCCATGTGTCAAACATTCAAAAACCTGGAACATACCAAGTCGAGAGGGCGCTCTGCATGGTCGTCTCCTCACTTGCTGGTGGCAGCGAATTGGCACACAATAGGAACTGTGGCTGCTTCAAGGAGACGAAGAACAAAGTGTAAATAATAAAGTTAATTGGCTATTTGGGCGCTATAATAATCTTATGTTTAATTGTTGTATATTTCAACCAACTCCCATGGAGCCTTTAAAATGTGCTGTTTGTGTGTTTTCAACGACCCGCCAGCTCTGGTGGACATGGTATTCACGCTGCAGTCTCCTTAAGTTCACACCAGCGGTGCGAATGTCCTCAGTGAGGGGAGAGCAGAGGCGCTGGGCCAGGTGTCCTCCCCGATCGATAATGACCGTGACCTACGTCATGCCCAGGACACAAGTGTGTGGGTGCAACTGTCTCTGGGCCGGCTTCCAGTACATCTGTTTTGTTGTACGCCTCTTAAAACCCTGTTCTCAGTAATCACTCACCTCTTTTCTCTTCTGGATAATCGTCAAGGTCACTTCAGCCTGGCAGGGTGACCCTGGAAAGCCACTCACAGCCTCCTCCCACATGCAGGCAATGAGTGACTGGACGTGACTCAATACTGGGCCAAGTCTACCACAAGAGGAAGAACTAAATTCAAAATCGATTAATGCCTGACTGGTGGGCAGCCACTTAGAAAGTTACCAGCTTCACCATCTGATCTTAAGAGAAACGGTAACATCTGCCCTGACTGGAGTGGCTCGGTGGACGGAGCGCTGACCTGTGGACCAAAAGGTCACCGGTTGGATTCCTGGTTAGGTAGGGCAGCCGATCACTGTTCTCTCACACATCGATGTCTCCTTCCCTCTCTTTCTCCCTCCTTTCCCCTCTCTCTGAAAATAAATTAATACATAAATTCTTTAAAAAGAGAGGGAACGGGTCATGCAGAATACTGACACTTAGCACCGTATTCTCATAAGCAAGTAAAAGCCCACCATTCTGAGGGGCATTTCATCTGGGTGATGTTCGACCCTTGCATTTTATACTACTGTGTGATCTTTTAAAAAAAAATGGAAAAGCATGAATTACTTTTATAAACAGAAGACGACGGTGTTTTTAAACATAAAGGTGTGTTTATGATGTAACTAACGCCTGTGTTCGCGCGTACAGCCCAGCGGTGCCTTGGCGGGCCGGCTAAGGAAGTTCGCTGTGCACCTAGTGACTCCGAAACTGCGGCTCCCAGGGCCCTCCGCCCAGCAAAGTCTGGGAAGGACTCGTTTCAGTCCCGCCTCTCACTTTTCAGGGGGCGTTTCAGAGCCCCGAAGGCTGTGCCTGCCAATCCCAGAGCAAACAAGACAGAGCTGAAGCAAAGGCTCTGATTTCAAGATTCCTGCCTGCAATGCTTCCCGCCGCCTTCCCTGGGCTTGCCGATGGAAACTAGTCTGAGAGAAACATCTATTGGCGTTCGCGTGGAAAAGGAAATGTCTACTTAAACTCCTGCTTGTCATTCCAAATGTCGTTATTAAAAGTTCATCTATACCCATGCATTTGAGTTTACATGGAGTTGGTTTCACCCGAAGAAAATTAATCTTGGAATTTGGCAACTATGAGACCAAAGTTGGCAAGAAGCATATGATGTCTTTTCTCCATGAGCCCTTTTTCATCTGGCTTTCAAGCCAAAGCCAAGTCCAGTTCAATAAAACTTAGCTTCCTGATGGATTTGCAGGATGGGCAGAGAGTCCTGAGCCTCAGCTCCTTCAGCTCCTTCAAAACTCATGAGGCGGCTGCGACGTTTGCAGGAGGCAGGATGTGTGAAGCACTGGAAATAATGTCGGACCTCAAAGAAGGACAGTTCTCCCGCACCCTCCTGATCCCAGCTGTACAATACGGTGACTTTCGGAGCTACACTTCCGGTGGCACCCCTCCCCCAGACCTCACACCCCTTCACCCAGCGCCCTGGTGGACGTCTTCGTGGAGAGAGGTGAGAGGCATCTCACAGGGAACGTGACCAACAGCCGGCCTTCTGGCTCCCCCTGCCGGCGCCCGGGCGTCCTGCCCCACGAGTTTCTGGTTTCCTGGTTCGGCGAGTGATGACTTCAGCGTTTCCCCTGGCTCGTCCCTGGGCCTCTTGCACACGGTTAGTTTTCTTCTCCAAGGTATTTACGAGCAGCCCTCTCTTATCGCCACTGCTCTGCCTCGGCCCAGGCCCCACCTCCTTTCTCTTGGTTGACTGCACCAAATAAATAAATAAATAATAACCCTTCTTTGACTTTTTGTTTCTGAGTAAAACTCCAACTCCTTGGGGGAACGTAAAAGACCCTGGTAATCCGGCACCACCTCTCCCTCCAGGCTCTTCGCTGGCCTCGGCCTACGCTCTCCAAGGACCACCCTTGTTTTGCCTCCGGTCAGGTGACTTACATCACCCAGGCTGGAGACTTGCTCACCTTCTCCTCCAGGAAGTCCTCCAGTCCTCTGATAGGAGGACTGACCTGAGCCTGCTTGCCCTGAAGCACTTACGGTTTTCGTGTGTTCATTCCCCGCTAGCTCGTGAGAACAAGACCTTTGTTTTCAAAACTCGGACCTGTCTGTGGGCTCCATAAACGCCAGCCGAGTGAGTGGACACCATCACTTGCACCGCCTTTTGCCACAAGCAGATGAGACTCTGTTTCTACCTGTATAACTCGAGAGAGTTTCTTTTCAGGCATGCCCTTTATTTACCCTTGGTTTCCATATACTATAAATATACTGAAGAAAATCAGCTCTCCATAAAATTGCCTCCCTCATTCTCATGCAGTACGCTCTTTTCCAGTCTTTGCTCATACGCATGCTCATTTTTTAACTATAATCAGAGTAGTGTAGAACATTCCACCATATTATTATTGTGCACATTCTGAACAGATTTCCTTATCAGAATTCTATAATTATCTTCTTAATGCTTTCCAAATAGCCTACCTACTTCGTCCCCAGCGATGCTCACACCTTTCCGGTTTAACTCCGCCGGCTCCCTGCTTTTCCAAACCGCCGTGGCTCTGGCCCCAGTTTGGCTCGCTCCTTCTTATTCAGCACTAAGCACTTGGTAACAGATTCTTTTTTTTCCTTCCACTTTATAAATGAAGAGTTTGAAATTTAGCTGGGGCAAGTCGCTTCCTTGAGTGGCGAAGAGCAGAGCAGACCAGGTGCGCCTCACTCAGACCACAGTTTCTAACACGATGGTGCAACACACCAACGTCACACAGACCTTTCTCCTTCGTGGTGACGCCCAAGATAAAGCCCCGCCGAATGCCCCCAGACGCTGCGGCTCATCGCCCCATCAATATCGTTTACTAATGCCTTAAAAGTGTTTTGCAAGCTTCACATTTGTGTGTGTGTTTGTGTTACACGTGCAATCCAAGCTCTTTCAGAGGTTTTTTTTTTTCCCATTGGTAGGCGTTTTTTGTGAGACCTGCTCTTAGGCGTGGATGGTTCGCACCTTGGTCTCGGCGTTAGTCATCCGCGTGCACGCTTTCGTTCGTCAATCTGTGTCTTCTGCGCGCTCCACGCTGCCGCACTCGCCTCTGTTCCCTGTCCTGGCCTTCTACATTTCACTTCTCTTTTGAGTTCATCTGTTGTACGTGGCATAAGGTGTTTAAGACCATGAGCAAGTTGCCACTATTTCGTGCCACTTATTAAATGTCTTCCATATTTTTAGAGAGGAGAAGGGAGGGAGAAAGAGAAGGAGAGAAACATCAATGTGTGGTTGCCTCTCGTACGCCCCCTACTGGGGACCTGGCCCCCAACCCAGGCATGTGCCCTGACTGGGAATCCAACTGGCAATCTTTTGGTCGTCAGACCAGTGCTCAATCCACTGAACTACACCAGTCAGGGCCAAATGTCTTGCATCGTTTTTGTTCACTTGAAAAGGCCAGAGAGAGGCTCTGATTCAGGCCAAAGCCCAAATAGCATTGGGGTTAGAGACAAAGGCAGGGCGTCTGTGAGGAGGGAAGGGGAGCAAGTCTCTCCATAGAAGGAGGCGTTCCCGCTGAGGCAGATAACATAACATAGTGACACCAACTCTAAACAATGTTTCTAATTTTCAGTCTGGTAGTCATAATATCGACTTTCTTGTTATCTTTGCAACAGTTTTGGGGGACACAATGTTGCTTTAGGCCCGTGCAAAGGTTATTTTGCCCTTTAAACATTCCAAAGGTTGAGGGTAAGACTTGCAAGGCAGCTTCTCTGCCTCCACAGTGGCAGCTCTGGCTCCATTTTAAAGTGGCTCTCTCTATATATATTTTTTAACATTTTGAGTGTGCTGACATAGAGTTAGGATCTTTGGAGAAAAACGGATGTGGGTCAGGGCTCTGGCCGAAGAAGCAAACGCTGGTGCGGGTGGGGGTGCACACACTGTCTTCTGCCCCACCTGCAGAGCTGGGGGTGTGGGACAGAGGAAAACTGAAGCGTCCCTGCCCCACTCCGCCCAAGTCCCTCACACAGGGCGCCCCTGTCGGGGGGATGTGAGCCTTCCTCTAAGTTATAGCTGCAGAGCACAGGTGTGCCAGCCAGACATGCCCCGAAGGACCTGAGTGGCCCAGGGCAATGGATGTTGCCAGTAACTGGAGGCAGGCCTGGAGCAGCTGACTGACCAGGGTCATTTGCCAGGGAACACAGGCCCCTTGCAGGTGACTAGTGATACACCAAACAGAAGCCAACATGCCCCATAGCACAGAGGCGGAGGTGTGGTGCTGACCCTGTGTGTCTGTGGGGCTCTTCCCAGCATCACCTTGCATACAGCTCGGCAGCATTGGCCCCCGAGGCACCTGTGAGCCTCAAAGCCCCCGCCACGTTGTGGCAGGCCATCGCCCACAGTGGCACAGAAACTGGCCACACCTGGCCCCTGAGCTGGTCACCGCTGTCTCTCTTCTTGGTAGCCATGACCATGCTCCTACCCAATAGGTTCTTCCCGGCCTCTCCATGGACGGGGGCCCTTTGGGGACTTTCCTCTAGCGGCTGTGCCTTGCTCGCTGTTCTCCAAACCCTGTCCCCAAGTTCGTTCTGTGGAACGGGGAACATGTTGCCTTGGCTCTGTCACTCATTCATGTCCCCCACTGTCTGCACCTGGGCGCTGGCTGCGTGAGCTCTGGAAGACAGGAGCACAGGAGTCCTTGGGACAGACTGAGTGACGTGGTGTCAGCCCACACTTGGCAGTCCCAGAGCCCGACAGGGATGGGCAGCCCCCACCCTGGAAAGGCACTGCCTGTGGGTTAGTCCTCGCCCATCTCCCTCCACCTGGTGTTCAGTCACACTTCCTCCGGGCCCACCTCCAGGCCTCATGTGCCCGGGTACAGGAGCTGGCTGCTCTGGCGGTGCGACTGCATGGAGCTGGCCAACAGGGTGTGTGTGTGTGGTGCGGGGGGAGTTCCCACGGGCATTCTCAGTCAGTTCTTGGCTGAAAGCAGGAGGAGGAGCTGGGCTGGTTGTTTCCGAGAGCACGCTCCTGGCGGATGTCTTACCAACTGTGACCGTGGGAAATAACCGTGACAGTGGGAAATTGAAACCTGCCCCCACCATTCTTCCTGTGAGTGTGCACTCTGACTGATATGCAGCTTATAGATAAATGGCACGTTTGTGTATGAATCCTAGGAACTAACTTCGACAGTCACAGACTCTGACCTTCAGGCATGCCGGCTCCGGGAGATTGTGGACCTTCATCCACGGAGCCAGGGTGACAGGAAGCTGGGATGACGCGAAGCCAGGATGAGGCACAGCGGACCGCAACCTGCATTACTAGAAGGGACTGTGCTCGCTGGCACACAGAGAGCTCTGCAAACCCTCCCTGATCCCTCTGTTCTGCTCCTCTCTCTTTCCTTATGCAAACCTCTGCCTGCACTGAGATGGGGAGAGGGGCTTTGAGACGTGAGTCCCCATCCTCCAGGTGGCCGGCACTGAAATTAAGCCGCTCTCCTTTCCGTCAGCACCCTTCCCGGGCATTGGCAGCCAGATCTGCTTTTGGGCACAGTGTCCCAGTTTGGCTAAATTGCAAAACAAATGTTTTCACACCAATACACACAGGGCAGGGCAAAAGTAGGCTTACTGTCGTGAGTGTGAAAAACACAGAGTTTATTCTTGTGTTATTAGTCATTGTATCATTTTCCGTACAAACAACTGTGCATCTACTTTGCCCCACACTGTAGTTAGGCCTCCAGGAGGAAAAAGAGGAATAAAGGGCTTCGAAGATTTGATTTAAGAAGAAAACGTATCCTTCCCGCTCCCCACCCGCACCGCTGCCCACCACCCGGCCCTCCGTTCTGCGCCATCTTCTGTAAACAGCCTGGGCGTGTTTACAGAATGTCTTCAAAAGGACTGCATCCTGAGAGTGGAGGAAGAGCAAATAGAATCACTTATGAGACCATTAAGAAACCAATTACTGAAAAGGAAAGAAAAGTGACAAAGAAGGAAGAAACCCCCCATTTTTTACAAAGACATGTTTGGATAAATAAAATTGGAAAGGAACCTACAGCTAATCTACTAGAATTAAAAAGTGAGTTTTCAAGGTCACTGTCAGCGGCTCCTGTGGAGCATGTGTCAGGCTGTAGTTTCCAAAGGTGCCCGTGGCAGCCCCTGCTGTCCCCGCGCTCTTCTGCAGTGTGCCTTGCCACTCCCTGTCCAGAAATGAGGTCCCCTTCCCCTCCTTTGAGTCCAGGTGGCCTAGGACTTGACTGTAATGGACAGAATGTGGTCCCAGCATTCTGCCAGAACAGGCTGAGGAGGCTCCTCCCAGGTCACTGAAAACGCGGTATCCTGGCCCGGCCCCTGTCCGCGGTCTCCCTCCTGGAGCCCAGCCGCTAAGCTGCGAGATGCCCAAGCCCCTGAGTGGTCACAGGCAGGGCTCTGACACCAGTCCCAGGAGAGTCCCACCTGGGAGTCAGTGCTGACCGTGCCCAACAGGTGGACAAAGAAGCCTCCAGGTGGTTCTCCCCGCCACCCGGGTCACCCGGCTGTGTGGCCTTCGCAGCCGGCCGGACATCTGGAGCGGTGGGGAGGCAGGCTCACGGCACCCGTTCTGCCTGCTTCTCCCCTGGTGCCGGGACCACCATAAAATGCTGTTATTTCACAACATTATCTTGGATAATCAAAACAAGCACAAGAATGAATTTAAAAAGTGAAATTTTAAAAAGTAAAATAATTACAATTGCATAAAAACTCAAACTACCTAAGAATGATTTCAATAAAAGAAGTGTAAACCTTTACACTAGAAACCACAAAGCTCCATTGAGGGAAATGACGGGAGACGGGTAAGTGGAGGAACAAACCACAGACACAAATTCAAATATTTACGTAAAGAGGTAAATTTCCCCTAAGTCGGTCTATAGTTTCGGCAAATTCAGACATCAAGCTGATTCTCACACTGAAAGGGAAATGCAGAGCCAAGCAG
>PVJI01003117.1:0-47528 GCA_004026765.1 Micronycteris hirsuta
GGGAGAGCCAATGAGCTAGAAGTAACTGACTTGGCAACGCGGAGAAACCTAAGTGCTTGCAGGAAAGGAGTGACCAACGTGAAGAAGGGTGGTCTGCACCTTTCTGAAGGTGTCTTTTTGAGAAAGACAGACTGACTGCTTTAATTCAAATCCTGAGTCCAGTGCATTCCTGCTGTGACACTCTGGGTAAGTGCTTGGCCTCTTTATGCCTTAATTTCCTATTTAGTAGGGGTAGCAGCAGCACTTACTTCACAGGATTAAATGAGTTAATATATGCAGAGTGTATACACACATTAGCTACTGTTGTTATTACTACTGAAAAGGCTCAGAAGTTGGAGGTCCTAAGTCCTTCTAAAGGCTGTGGTGCAAAGTGGGACTAAAGAGAAAAGACCGAGTTAAATATGCATAAGAACGCTCAAATCTGTAATGAGCTCTCCCTCAGCCAGCAGAGCGAGGCCAGGACGCTTGCCCACCAGAGCACCAGGAAGGTTTACTCTCTGGAGATGCGAACTAGAGTCTCTGGACTCCAGCCAGAACCCCAGGCACAGGTGAAAAGAGGTGATTTAGTTAAAATGTAACACTCAAATGTGATAACTCTGCATCTCAAGTCACAACGCTCCATGCTGGCTTCCCAATGCAGATACTCACGCTTACACTCTTGGAAGTGTCCTTTCCAGAAAACACAGAGGCCCAAACCAGACTGAGGGAGGTTTCCCAACAAAACAACAGGGTTCCTGCTCGTCATAAACTTCAAGAGCCACCAAGCAAAAACCACGCCCATGTAGACGAAGCTCCCCACGAGCTTCTCAGTTCCTCCCTCTTAAATACAGCTGACACTCAGGGATCACCAGGAAGGGCGGGAAACTTCTAACAAAAAGGAAGGGGGGAGGAGACAAATGCTCAAAAAATAGACAATGAAGAGAAGGAAACTTTAAAACAAATAAAAAAATTCCCAGCACCATGATCACCACTACTCTCAGAGACACAACACCAGAATGTTATACAAAAAGGAGTATTCAGAGAACAAGAAAAAGCACTTATATAGTAACTGTTGTAGCCAAGTGAAAAAATATGACAGCAGAAACAAAAAGTTCATTAGACAGGTAAAAGCTAAAGGAAATCTTCCAAAAGATAAAAAGACGGAAAGCAAGACACAGTAGGTATGAGACGGAATATACAAGGAGGTACAACATCCAAAGGATTTCTTCAGAGAGAACAGAGAACACAGAGGGAAGGAAATTATTAAAGAAATAAAACCAAAAAATCTTCCAAACTGAAAGACATGAGTTTCTAGACTCAGAGTCCACAGAATACCCAAACCATACCAAACACCAAGGTAAATCACTGTGAAATTAAGAGAACATCAGAAATAAAGATGAGATTATAAAGGTTCCAGAGGAGAAATCAGTAATGTACGGAGGACCAAGAACAAGCATAACACAGGATATTCCAAGAGCAAAAATGAAAATAGGAAACAATGGAGCAATGCCTTCGAAAATCTAAAATGCATTTCTAACTTAGAATTCTATTTCCAATCAAACAGCCAATTAAGTATGAAGGTGCAAGTAAGGGCTCAGTGATTTTGCTCCCTTCTCAGAAATGTCTGGTAGACTTATTCACAAAAAATAAAGGAGTACATCAAAAAAGAGAAAGGCATAAAACCTAGAAAATTCTGGGGTTAGAAAATCCAATCCATTAAAGAGAAAATGGGTTTCCTGGGATGATAACTGAGCAGCAGGGAGAGAAAGCACACTCCAGAGAAGAAAGAGAGGCTGGGGAAGCTCCAGGAGGAGCCTTACCAAGGAAAGACTGAGCTCAAAGATAAACAGAAGTGTTTGGCTTTAGAGAGGGAATTTATAGTTATAAAGCTTTGGATCAAATCAACGGCAGGTACACGGAACATAATTAAATAATCAAACTGACTATTACCTAGAGGAAAAATAACTGAAAGAGAATGCTGATATATTTTCTAATCGGCAGTGAGCAATATTTACATAGTCACAATGTTAATGCTGAATATTAATTTCAGTCTATGGCCACGCCACCCTGAACGCGCCCAATCGCATCTGAATATTCACTTCATAAAAAGTTGATAGACTAATTTGGGAAGGTGGTAAAGGGGAAAGAACATGTGTGAGTGGTGTATGAATATGTAAAAGAGGGGAAAGAATGAAAGAATTTAATCTTTAATTCCCACAATAAGAAGTCAACAGATGATAAAAAACATGGAAAAAATCTGTATCAGTTTCAGTGTATTATCTAGGAATAGTTGGTACGTAAGATATGGAACTTAAAGGTGAAGGTATTTGCTCCCGGAGAGCAGGAATCAAGGTAGGGAAGGAAAGGCAAAGGATTGTTGCTTCCCTTCAGACACCTGGACATAAAATTCTTTGACTTTTAAATTATGTGCATTAACCAATGAAAAGCTATAAGCACAAAATGATCGGAAGGAAGGAAGGAAGGAAACACTCACTTGGCACCATCTGGGGCAGCTATAAACCAATTCTTTATTTTGAAAAATAGTAATTACAAGAATCGAGTATTAACCCTGCCTCTAACAGAAACTCTAATTCAGAGTAAGCCACATAATGTCAGTTTATGAGGAAAGGCTTTACTTTACAGAAGAACACCTGCTAGTAAATGCAGATAGAATGACTGCTTTCAGAAAAACATAACTTCATAATCTTACCGAAATTACCGACTCGGACAAGCACTAAAATTGCTGCTAAAACCACTGTGTGACCGACGAGGAAGGGACCGCTATCACATGCCCACTGCAGAGGTAGGAAACGCAGGCGCAGAGGTAAAGCAAATGTACACGGCAGAATTACAATTTGAACCCCAGTGTGAAGACTCTCAGACACATGCCGTTAAATATTAAGGTTTTCTATTTGTGTACCTACATTAAATTTTATTATTTTATTTTTTTAACCATAAGTCCAACTCTAAGGTGTGAGAGTAAACACACACACACCGCTGGGAATTTTTCCAGACCAACTTCTCTGTCACTTTTATCAAACCTTCTCAGTATTACCGCTAATACATTTTCTAATTTCTACATGGTCTTCGTGGTATCATGTTTTTAGTTTGATGGAAGGCTTTCTCCCTCCCTCTGCCCTCACAGTCAAAATTCAGTTTCTCGACCAGATAATGCTGTTCTTCTCTCTCTGTTCCCTCTTTCACGGAGCCAGCATTACAAGTATTCCTACTGAAATTCTAGTATCTTCATGGAGTTAGAAAGCAGTTGTCAATGTTGAGTAGTTAAGATGAAATAAATCAAGATGCCACACGGGAGGGACTTGTTTACACTGTAAGAACCGCTGCTGGGTTTCACAGGTGCTCTTTACAAAGCAGGATGACTGAATCCCACAATATTCCATTTGGGCTCAACTAACAGTAACAAAAGGTTGCTGGGTTGGTAATTTAAGAAAATAAATGCAAATAAAGGCAAACTTGATTCTGAACCAACAGGACTCTTCCTGTTCCCATTTCTAAAGAAATATTCCCACAAGAAGAATGCTATGGTTAAAAAAAAAAAAACAGCAGCAAGTATAAAAATAATCGAGAATATGTTTGGCTCTTGCGATATACTTTCAATTTATCAGTAAGTCAGTTTCATTTCAAAAGCGCAATACCCTAGGTCCAGGAGGTATATAAAAAATTCTCTATCAGTACCAAATTACACACACAGAAAATTTTCTGTTTAGACAAAGGATAAGTTGTTATATACGGCCTATTAATGCAGGAAAATATATAGATAGGAAAATGCTACCAAAGATCTAACTGGCTACAAAGATTGTTATTTCAAAATTCAAGAACATGACAGAGGAGTTTTCCTGAGAGGAAAGTCTTAGTGTTCAGCTTCTCACACACTGTGGAATTTCCAAAAGCTGTTTTTAGTTTGAACAACAACAGCAAAACAGCTACATCTCCATACTTTTCTCACATACAATGCAAAATATGCTTCTTTTAATATCAAAACAAATGTTTCCCAAGCAATAAATACCTAAGAAATTTCACTTACCTTTAAGTTTCTGGAGCTCCTCCTTCAAATCAGGCCCCGCAAGCATGAAGATACTTTCTGACACAGGATTCTTATCCGTAAGGTTTTCATTGCTGGTATTCACAATGGCCGTGCAGTTCAGTAATGCCACATCTCCTTTCCTGAGGAAACCACAAATAAAGAGCAAGTGTGGTCATAAGGAGGGAGATAAGGAAGCTAGTTCCTGGCCAGGTAGCTCAGTCGGCTGGAGCGTTGTCCGGGTGAGCCAAGGTTGAGGGTTCGATGCCTGGTCAAGGCACATACAGGGATCAACCAATGAACACATGGATAAGTGGAACAACAAATAGATGTTTCTCTGTTCCTCTTTCTGAAATATATAAAAAACAAACAAACAAACAAAAACTCTACCCTCACTCCCTTCACAACACTGGTTTTGCTAGCTCACATGCTTAAGCAGTAGCAGAAAAACAGTTGTTCCTAACTCAGAAAGAGGTGGCATCCTAGATAAATTTTAATGCAATTGTTACAACCCTGAAACTAACAAAACCATGCTCTTCCTTTGCTTATTTCATATATGTTGCACTGTAACAGAATACTTCCAGTGCCAAAAGTGGCTGGTTTGAAGAGTTTAGACACAGCTATTCCTAACGGCCAAAAAGTAGAAATAACACAAATGTCCATCCACTAATGAACTGATAAACTAAATGTGGTATATCCATACAGTGGAATATTGTTGCAATTGCCCATAAAACAAAATATCACACTGAGTCGCCATTGATGCAATTATATTAAATGTCCAGAATAGGAAAACCTACATAGAAAGATTAGCTGTTGGCTAGAGCTGAGAGGCTGTGTGTGTGGAGGGGGAGCTGCAGGGGGAGGGAGTGACAGCTGATGATAACGGAACTTTGGGTTGACAAAAATGGTCTAAACTTGACCGTGGTGATGGCTGCACGACTTTGTGATGTACGTACCGCTAACTCGTAGAATTTAAATCAGTGAACTGTATCTTAATAAAGCTTTTGATAAAGATGAATGTGTTACTACTAATATATTCAACAACATAGATGAACTTTCAAGTATGCTGAATGAAAGAGGCCAGACTGAAAAAGAGTACATGATTCCCTTTACATAAAACTCTAGAAAGTGCAAACTAACTACTGCGACAGAGCGATGGCTGCTTGGGGAGGTAAATGCAGGGATTACAAAGGAACACACACAAAAATTTGAGGTGGGGGGGATAAATGTTTTCACTATCTTGACTGTGGTGATGGGTTCCCGGGTGTATACCTATGTCGAAATCTACCAAACTGTGCACTCTAAATAGGTGTAGTTTATTGTATGTCAATTATACCTCAATAGAGCCTCATCTGTCCAGGCAAAGCAGTATTTCAAAAATGCTAGGGTTTGCAAAAAATGCTTAGAAGAAACTCCAAGTAAAAAGAACTTAGGAAGAAGCTCTGAGAAAGTATTATCATATCGTGATGTGATTCAATGAAAGAATTACCAAAGAACCACTTTTCCATTGATGCTCTTGTTATACAGAAAAGGTGCTCTAATAGAGTCTGTGTCGGCTGCAGTATCGGAAGCGTTTAATTCATCTTCACCAGAGTCGGCCCAGCTCGGCAGCGTATCCACATCCACAAACTGGGAGGGTGCTCCCAAGGGATCCATGGAACGGGAACTTCCGCTGGTCTTCTCCCAAACTCCTCAGCAACTCAGCATTCACTGGAGACTTGCTTAAGAGAGAAGAAACAGCTGTTTTAACAGAGAAGCCCGGGCACCACTTTGCTTCTACCAGAGCAAACAACAAAACTCCACCGGGAAGTGCTCTAACAGGACATTGTGGTGTTGCAGTCACGGAGATATCCGTAACAATCAATGTGCGGCAAAGAATTTTTCCCTTCTGTTTTTTCCAGCATTTTTAAAACAGGAAGAAAGAGGGATTACTTAAGCACAAATTGTTTTCAGAGCATTACAGCCATTAAAATAATCACATGTCCACCAGTTCTCCTTTCCAGAAACACAGACTACTCATTCAACACTCACTAAGTATCTGCTTTGGGGGGAAAATGTGCTAGGTGCTGCAAGAGAAACAAGGGTAAGTGATGCGTGCAATTGAAGGAGTTCAGTCCAGTGATAATGTGGAGGGTACACGGAGTAAGACAAAATGAGAGGCAGGGAGGTTACTTTAAGCAAGAGATAATAAAGCTTTGAACTAAGTAGAGAAGGAGCTGGAGAAAGGATGGATTTAAGAGACAATACACCAAGAAGGAATTAACAGGATTCAACAACTCGCAGGATATGGTGTATGAGGCACCGATGTGGCCGCAGGTTAGCTGTACAGAAATGCAGAAATTAAAAGAAAACAGTGATAGGAAGACACACAGTGTCACGTACTTCAGAGAGGTCATGAGAAATTGAACACAAGGAAAGGATACTTAATTTGCCGATAGGTCAGAGAGCTATTTCAGTAAAATGGCAGATTCATTGATTCAACAAACCTCTGCAAACAGTCTTTTATGTGTCAGGCGTTGTAGGCACTGGGGATACACTGGTTAAGTAAGAAGAGCAAGTCCCTGCCTTTACAGAGGTTGTGCCTCCTGGAGAAGAATTGGTAAACCATAATCAAGCAAGCAAAGCAGCTATCTATCAGAATGACTGCAGGAAATGAGTACTGGGAGAGAAGGGCTGGGAGTAGAGAGCTAAATTAAGCAAGAGAACAAGCCCTGTGAAGCCCCCGAGGGTGTTTCAGGCAGAGGAAACAGCAAGTGCAAAGGCCAAACAGGAGGGAGCTTGAGCCACTCCGGGAAGAGCAGAGGGGTTGGTTCCGCCGGAGGAGAACGAGCTGGGTAAGCAGTGGCAGGTGAGGAGGCTGCTGAGAGAGGGAAAGGCCAGATGACACAGTTTGTATTCCATAATGACAAGTTTAGACCTTACCGTAAATATAAGGGAAGTGCATCTTGATGGAGATAATGACTTAACATAAATAATATCTGAAAAAAGTATACTGGCTGCAAGGAAAATGAGGAGGGGCCATGAGAAAGAGCAAAGACCAGCAGAAAACAATGGCAGTAATCTATTGTATGTGAGATGGTGAGGTAGGTGGCCAGAAATGGTTGATTTGGAATATATTTTAAGGGTAGAGTCAGCAAGATTTGCTAAATGAATATGAAAGGTAAGGTAAATGAACAGAATCAAAAGATAACTCCTAGATTTCTCGCTTGAGCAACTGGGTCATGATAATTACAGAGAAGGGGAAGGCTGGAGAAGGTTGTGGGGTAAAGTGATAATCAAAACATTTTTTTCCTTGTATGTTTTTTGCATGTGTTAAGTGTGAGATGCCCATTAAATGGCCAAGTACTTATGTCAAGTGTGCAATTGACTGCATGCGGCTAGAGCTCAGAGGAGAGATCAGGCTAAAGATATAAATTTGGAACTCTCAGCATGTAGATGGTATTTAATTTGGGAACTGGACAAAATCACCAAGAGAGAAAATGCAAACGGATATAAGAGATTCAAGGACCGAGTCCTAAAGCAGAATTCAGAGGTTGGAATGAGGACAAGTCAAAAAAATGAGATATGGAAGGACTGAGAAGAAAGGAAAGGACACCAAGAAAGAATAGTAGCCTCAAAGCCAAGTGCAGAAAGTAATTCAAGAAGAAACGATCAGAAAGGATCAGCTACTGGAAGGTGGAGGAACAGGAATGAGAATTGATTAGTGGGTTTGGTAAATTGGAGGTTGCCAGTAACACTGAACATATGTGAGAGATGACCAGGGAATAAAAGTTGGCAATGTGAACTTCTTGAGAATTTTTCTATATGATCCTTATGCTTGTTTTTAAGAGCCAAGGAGAACAAACATGACCTTGGTGTTTCTTGCTGAAGACATGGGACACTAACACTGCAAAAACGGGAATGAGCCATGGGTCTGACACACGATGCTAATTCCTGTACCTACACTGCGTGGTAGGAAACAACCATTTACGTAACTTTCAGAAAGGCCTTGTAGATTACACTGTTAATGGTGGAGTTGGACCTTGGTTCTTGAATTCAGATAAGAGAATTCAGAGCCAAGAACTCTAGGCTGAAAGAGTTTTATTTAGCCCTTTAAGAAAGTCACACAGGCAGAAGAAGTGGGCCAGCTGAGCTGCATGGACTCGGGAAACAAGTTATAGGGGCAAAAGAAGGGTCCCCCTGGAGCTAAGGAGAAAGAAAGCAAAACATACATGCCTAAGGAAAGAAAAGGGGGAAAGGCACAGGTGAGAGAGAGAGAGAGAGAGACAGAGAGAGAGAGAGAGACAGAGAGACAGAGAGGTGTCCTTTCAGGGTCTGGTCTCTACTGATGGGTGGGTGCCAGGGTAGGGGTTGCTGATCATTGCACGTGATGCTGATGTCAGCCATGGGGTCACTTTCCCTGGTTTTGCTTCTTTTCTGGTCCTGGAGCTGAAACAAAACTAAGGCCTAAACATCACCGGAGTTTGACCAAAACTCTGTCTCTGTGGCTTTGTTCCTAGGATTATTCTGTGCTGATCAGGACCTCACAGTCCTGAGGGCTTAATGATTAACTAAGTGGGTGGTCCTGCCAGGGCTCCTATGGGAGTGTCTGAGGTTGTTTTCGGCCCTCCAGTTCCTCCTCTAAGGGGATCTGAAGTAAGGACACACCAGGAGCGGAAAGGTCACCCTGGAGCTGAAGTCCTAGACTTTAACAGTTTCTTCTCTAGCTTTGCCATTTGCTAGGCACCCGGGACTTCCTGCCCTGGGACATTTTGCTCCTGGCCCATCATCCCTCCTCCGCTCCTGCCAGTCTAACTGCCCTCTCTATCAATACCACGATAAAACTGCTTGAGAGGATGCTTTTTGACATTAAGTACTCCTCTGACATTACTTTGAAGTAAACTAATTTTATCCAGAAGTTTGTATTTAGTCCCCCCAGTCGGCCTTCGAAATTGGAGGCACCACCAGTTCCGCTGACCTGCTCACGGATACTCAGACTTGAACTACATGCAGGCTGAACAGAGGACACCGCAGACCTGGCTCATTTTCCAGGCAACTAGTCCTCAAGTCAATTCTCCTTCCCAGCTCGACCTCTCCTTCCTTTCAGCCCACCTATTCTCAAAAATTTTCCTACCCCATTTCCTCAGAAATGTAAACTCCTGTTTTCACCACTTAACTTTTGAAAAGTAATCTGTTTTGCAGCTCTACCTCCTTTTCTTCCGTTTATTCAACAACCCCTGCACTTTTGCTTCCATCTCTGCAACGATGCTAAAACCGCCCTTTCAAAATCAACAGTAGCTCCCCAAATGTCAAATCCTAGAGCTCACCAACTTTTAGCTGCACTTACTATTACTGATTGTTCCTTCCCTGAAACTCTATTATCTTCGTTGACAGTACACACCAGCGGTTCTTCTTCATCTCCAAACTCATCTTGTCAGTAGACTGTGTTGGATCTTCTTCCCAGACCTTAAAAGCCATTGTGACCCACCAGACACTGGATGTTCAACAAGCAGGAAGTAACAGTTAGGGGGCTTATTGGGGTGCAGAGTTCAATGGCATCGTACGGGCAGAGCCCTGGCAGTTAATTAACCAAGGGGGAATTCTTTTTCAGCTCCAGCTCCAAACAGAAATTTATTTTTCCATCCAAAAAGAAATTTAAATCTCCCCTGCACCCCAACACACACACCTTGGCAATAAAGCAAATGGAGCCTCAATGGCGAGCTAGGCAGGAAAATCTGATTCCTGATCCCTAAGGAACTGTGATTTTTAACATTCTTGGGGTCACAGACCCTTTGAAAATCACAAGAGTGATAAAGACCCTTTCACCACCCAAAATGTGAGGACATGAGCTCATACAAGCATAGTCTTGCAAATCACTTAGAGAGGGTTCCCAGACTCGGATTAAGAATCCCAGGGATGGGATGATGCAGGGGGCTCAGGTGAGGAGGGAGAGTGGAGGAGGGGAAGGCTCCAGAAAGCTACAGCTATAGTCAGAATTTTGGATAAACAAGGAGCAAGAGTCTTCACTGAAAATCAACTGATCAGTTCTATACTTTAAACGGGTTCATAAGCAAACACTAAACCTTAGTATTAAAAAAAAAAAAAGGCTCCTGAAAAAAGACATTTCCGTCCCAGGATCAAAAAGTCTACACAGAACAAACAAGATTCCATGGATCATATCTCCTTGTGTAGCCATGCTATCTTAAGGGTTATCTTCAGTACCTTCATGGATGAAGACACTATGTATCCTTAATAACTGAAGTACAAAATAAGTACAAATGGCTCTAATTACACTGTATTTTCTCTTTATTCTCAGTCTTGTCATCTGTTAGTTTAAGTCCTCATTTAAAAAGAACTTTGTCATCTTTTAGTTTAAGAAGTCCTTCTAAACAGTGTTTTATATGAATAACTGGATTGGCTAGAGAGATTAAATTTTTATTGTTCAAGATTGAACAGAGGCCCTGGCTGGGTAGCTAAGTTATTTAGCGCATCATCCTGATACACCAAGGTTGTAGGTTCAATCCCTGGTCAGGTGGAACAACAAAATTGATGTTTTTCTCTCTCACTCTCTCTTAAAAAATTTTTTTTTAAATGACTGAATAGAATTAAGCAGAATATCTTGGCTTGCTCTCTCAAAACAACCTGATTGTTGTCTGGATAAAAAGAAAGTGGTATTATTTTCCACTGGAAAACCAGAACTTTAAATCTGTTCACTCGTTCTTCAAAATTCTCACACTGATTAGACAGGGCTAGATAAAACTACAAAGAGTCGTCTTTGCTTTTGACCTCCCTTTTTGACCAGCTCAATTGCACTGTATTTGCATAAATTACAGGTTTAACATTCTTGACCTTTTTGTATTTCAATATTTAAAGCTTCAGGGTCCATTAGTTATTTGTGCACAAGATCCCTACCCCGACATCCGATCCATCGCATTTAAGTCATTCCATGCAAACGAAAATAATGGAAAAACAAACAAGTGTTCAAACATGTCAACAATAAATATAGTATAACAAAAACATTTCTAAGCCATGGCAGTGGCTCAGGTCAAATTTAACACCATCATTCAAAAACATCCAAAGCACATGCTGTAATGGTGCATTAGTTGTACCACATTCATATTAAAAGAGCTTTATCACTATTTCCAATTGTAAGTATCAATACACTGAGCAACTGAAAACAAATAAGAAACCAGGGTGATACCCTTGAATAGTGTATGTATTGGGAATTTTATAAAATGCATAATCTTAGAACTCAATCACAATTGCTCTTATACCAACCTTAATTAAAATATTTTTTCCATTTGTGGTTTCCTTTCCTATAATATTTAACATTTAATATAAGAGATTTTTTAAGGTAAAATCATGACTCATTCAAATATAAAAATGAATATGTGTTCAAGATTTTATTTAACTCACAAGAGGCAGATAAGAGATGAAGGGAATCCCAAAATTGGGTACATTAAATAAATCAGGACTATCAAAATGAATGTACAAGGTAGTAAAACTTCCACTGAGCCTCTAAGAGAACAAAATTTGCATGTTTAGACAAAAATTATTTACTATTGACCTCAGTTATCTACCATTTACATCGTTGTAAAATAGCTTTCTTAGAATCAGATAATCCAAGGGGGTGTCATCTAGTTAATATCCAGGCAGGTAAGTTTTCTACTGAAGCAGACATTTTTTCTCTATGATAATACAATGCACATCACCTATACAGCATATTAACCATAGACACCTAAGTGTTCCCTTTCCCACCAAACTTTTTGAAATAACAGACTGTCACAATTTCCTCACATTCATCCAACCCTCTTGTTTCAAAACATCTACACTGCTACATCTGTCTACAGTCTCACGATATCCATTCTCTTCTATTGCAATATTCTGGAATATGGAAGACTAGCTGAACATGCCTTAAAAACTCAAGAAACTTCTGAAGAAAATCAGATAATGTAGATAAAAAGTCTAACTTCTAAGCTAGTTGCAGACATCTTGTTCAGTAAGAGAAAACAGAGGCTTGTTTCTTTTGTATAAGCGTACGCGTTAGCTTTCATGTCCCACAGCTACAGACATAAGGACTCATTTCTGAACACCTCTATGCAGCCCAGGAATGGACAGAACTGCAAGAGAGAAAAGGTAATTCCCACTCGGTTGCACAGCACCTGAGCCTCAACTGCGGAGCAAGGAGGGATCAGCTCTGGTCACTTCCCCCTCAAGCGGTCAGGCAGCGAAAACACAAAGCCAGACCAATGTCACTCCAGGGACTGCGGGGATGCAGACAATTCGCCACGCTGGGCTGCTCGCCCACCCAGCCCTGACTCGAGCTGCTCCCGGTTCGTGGAACGCCCAGTCGACCCCGGCGGCAACACAGACTCCACTCGGACACTACAATCAGCAGGGCTACCGCCACTCTATTTCGCCTGCACTCCCAGGGCGCGCGCCTCTCCCGTGACTCTAGCACCACTGTTCCTGTGCCCCAGTCTGCCTACCCTCTCTCTTTTCGGGGACAAGACGTCCCCGACCGCACCCCGGGCGAGAGAAACTCAACAGCTGGGGGAAGACGCGGCAGGCTCATTCTTCCAGAGAACGTACAGAACTGACCCCCGTCCCCCAGCCCGCGCACCCAGCCGGGACCGAGCCCCCGCGCCTCCCACCGCGCCCCCGGCCCGCTCTGCCCCGCCTGTGCCCCGCTCTCACAGCACTCCGGCGGTCCCATCCGGGCGGCAGGCGAGGCGGGTTAAGCTCCTCGGAGAAAGCGGCCGAGCGGCATTCCGTACAACCCTTCCGAAAGCTCGGCGGGTAAGGAGAGTCAAAGTGCCAGGAAGCTCGAGCGACCAGCTGCAAGATGCCTGGACTGCGAAACACTGACTTCCGTTCCCCGGTGGGCGCTCGCCAATGAGAGCCCGGATCTTACGTTATTTCCGCCTTGGAAAGGCCGGGCGGAAGAGGGTCCAGGAGCGGTGCCGGAAGGGGTGGGCCCGGTGGGCGGGCCCGAGCGTCCCGGAGCCTCGTGGAGGCAGAGGTGAGTACGGGGAAGCACAGCGGTCTAACTCCTTTGCTCCGCTACTCTGGTTTGGCCGGTCCTTGTTGTGGCCATCGCGGTGCCCGCAGCGGAAGAGGCGGCGGTGGCAATTGGCGTCAGTCCCTGGGGTGGAGGGATACCTGGATGATCGCGCACCCCACTTCCATACCTAGGGGCCGCCCGCGGACGCCCGGGGCTGGCGCGTGCCGAGCGGTGCCGCCTGAGGATGCTCCGGCAGCGTGGTCGGCGTGCAGAATCCCTCTCACCCTCTCCTGATTGAAGACTCAGTTTAGGGACGTCTGATAACTGATACCACGCCCTACCTACCCTTCGGTGCATCGTAGGGGGGCTGTGCGTTAGGAAGCTGGGATGGTAGGGTTGCCGGAGGTTAGGTCGTAAGCTCTCTCTCCCAAAGGCGTGGAGATCTGTGCCCGGGAGACAAGTGATCGATGCCAAGTTGTATGGAAGATAAGTACCGAGGCCTTGGAAAAGGCTGCGAGAATTGGACAGCCCTAGGGAAGTGGGTCTCAGGATAACGTCAATTAAAATAGGTAGACGGGAGAATGCTTGTTGTTTTAGGTGACAGGGACTATACGAAGGCAAGGAGGCAGTACAAGGAAGGAAACCAACTAGCTTGACGAGAGAATAAAGAGGGATAGGTTGGATGAGTTCTTGGACACTGCAAACAATTAGGCTTTTCAAAGGTTTGAGGGTAGGGACAGTGCATGTGAAAAGGTTAGGATGGTAGGATTATGACTTTTGTTTTTTTTTTTCTATACCTAAAATCAAGCCACTGAGGTGCCTATGCTACTTTTTGTTTTTAATTTTATTTACTCATTTTCAGAGAGAGGGGAAGAGAGAAAGAGAGGGAGAGAACATCAGTATGTGGTTGCCTCTTGTGCAGCGTGTACTGAGGACCTGGCCTGCAACCCAGGCATGGGCCTTGACTGGGAATCGAACCAGTGACCCTTTGGTTCGCAGGCCTGTGCTCAATCCACTGAGCCACACCAGCCAGGGCAGGATTATGACTTTTAAATGAAAAGAGTAAAAAACATGCCGGTGGAGGTGCTAGATGGAAAAGTAGTGCAGGAGCTCAGTGATAAAAAGAGAACAGGCCCTGGCCTGGTGGCTCAGTTGGTTGGAGCGTCGACCTGTACACCCAAAGGTTGAGGGTTCAATTCCCAGCCAGAGCACATACCTACATTGCAGGTTCTATCCCCAGTCAGGGCATGCACAGGAGGCACCGATGTTTGTCTATCCTTCTTTCTCCCTTCTTCTCGCTCTAAAATCAATTAAAAAAAAAATATCAAAGCCCTGGCTGGTGTAGCTCAGTGGACTGAGCGTGGGCTGGGAACCAAAGGGTCCCGGTTCGATTCCCAGTCGGGGCACATGCCTGGGTTGCGGGCCAGGTCCCTGTGAGGGCCATGTGAGGAGCAACCATACATTGCTGTTTCTCCCTCTCTCTGTCTCCCTCCCTTCCCCTCTCTCTAAAAATAAATTAAAAAAAAAAAATCTTAAAAAAAAAAAAGAACAGAAAGTGGAAAGAGGGAAAAGGATCCTACTTCAGAGAAACAATCAACTAGGTGGAAGTTTCTGACAATAGAGGACAGAGGCAAAGAGAAGCAGTTTAGCTTAGTGGTTAGAAGAAGGAATTTTGGAGGTGGACTGGATTGGAGTCCGGCTTCGGCACTTAAAACTCACTACCGTGTATTCGTGCGAGCTGTTTCACACCGCTGCCTGGTGTCCTGGTCTGTCAACTGGGGGAAAGAACAGTCCCTACCTCGAAGGTTATGGTGAGGAATGTTTTTGTATTTACGTTTACAAGGTGCTAGGTGTTTTTCTAAGTGCTTTACATGTATTAGTAACCCATTTAATGAACAAAATTTCTGTGTGTAACTAAACAACTGTATACGTTTACTCAGTTACACGTCAGTTACCATATACCTACAGTCCCAACTGAAGCTTTTTCTACTTTACCATGGTGCAAAGATGATATACTTTTAGTAGAGACTGTACTTTGCATTTTGAATCTTGATTTTTTTCCCCAGGTTAACTAAATATATGCCGAATATATGCTCTTGTGAGTTGGGCAGTGGCAGTGAGCTGCAGCTCCCGGTCAGCCACGTGACCACAAAGTAAACTACCAATTGTGCCCAAACAGAGGCTCATGTCAGTGTCCTGAGCACATTTGAAGGAGGCTGGGCTGTGGTGTTTGGGAGGTTAGGTGTATTAAATGTGTCAACAGTACTTTCAACTTACAATGGGTATATCAGGAAGTTCCCTGCCATTGTAAGTCATGAAGCATCTGTAGTAAGCACTCTAAGTCTTACTGCTATGATAATATTTTTTGTTAATGAGCCGGCGGTTTCTACAAGGTTTTAAGCCTGAGTGGCTAGTAGGTTTCCATGTCTTAAAGTCACAAAAAAATAAGAGGGGCTCAGGAAGTAAGGTAGTTTGGGTTTTAGACCTGTTAAATGTGATGCTGCCAAGTACTGGAATGGGGATGTCTAACTAGTAGTCACGGGTATGGACAGAACTGGAAATAGACGTGGTACTCCCTGGGCGGAGGCAGGCTCTGTACTGTCTCCAAGGGACCTACTGTGGGAAGACTGGGTGGATAGCCAGGGACTGTCATGAGAAACTATGGCAGTGAAGGAATAAGGTGAATTGGGAAAGTGGGTGTCAAATGGCTTAGGTTAAGAGGATTATTACCACCACGCCGATACCATCTCCTGGATTTTTCACTTGGCTCCTGTGATAAGAAAAAGGAGGCCACTAAGTTGCATGGGGGCTTTGAGGCCTGCTTTTCAGTTTTCCTTATCAAGAGCAGATGGGCTTGGCTTGCTGTCTCCTTCACATATCATATCTCTTGATTATCCATAACCAGTGTTTTCAGTGAGTTTGATTTACTGCAAGAACTATAGCATCTTTAAAAAATAGCGCCATGCCAAATGCTGTGCCATTTTCTGTACCAAAGGGAGGTGGCAATCCTGACTTGGAAATCAAGGGCTATGCTAGGACAGTAGATCTCAAAGCGAGGAACCAAAAAAATCTTGGGGGGGCCCCCAGCCCTACTAAATTGACATAGACTTCGGGGAGGTGAGGGGGCGGTGGGTCCCTGCCCTCTGTGTTAAGAAGTGCCCAGGTGATCTGGATACTTGCTAGGGTTTGAGAACCGCTGTGCTAGAAGGTCAGTGCCACGAGGTCAGTATCTTGTTTTCCCGTGTCTCCAGCATCTACAGCAGTGCCTGTGTGATTAGGGAGTTCACATTAAGTGTTTGCTGTTACGTTATTTTTAGTCTCAGGCTTTCAGTCTCAATGTAAAAACTCAGATGGCGGTTGAGTGGGCAGAGGCTAATTGTTCAGCTGCAGGGAGGCACGTGTCAGGTGTCTGTGCAGGGACGTGGCGGCGTGGCCAGTCCACAGCTCGATGAACGAGGGATTGCATGTTGAATCGTCAATGAATTACCGAATAAAAAATTAAGATGCCCAGGTATTTTATGTCATGATTCCTATAGGTTAGCTACATGATAAGCAACTGGTGTTGCCAGCCCAGTAGAACCAAGGTGCCCAAAGAACTGAGCCATCTTCGTTTGCCCTGCAGCCGCCTCACCTGCGGTTTCAGGCCTTTGGACATGGGTCTCACCAAGCAGTACCTGCGCTATGTTGCCAGCGCCGTCTTTGGCCTAATCGGCAGCCAAAAAGGCAATATTGTCTTTGTGACACTTCGTGGTGAAAAAGGACGCTATGTGGCAGTGCCAGCCTGTGAGCATGTTTTCGTCTGGGACCTCAGGAAAGGAGAGAAGGTAAGCCAGAAATCCCCTGGCGCGGTGCTGATGGACGGGGGAGCGAGGGTGGAGAGGCCAAAGAGCGAGCGCTCTGATGTATCAGGCAGTTTTTTCAGGTGTGTGCCCCTAGGAGGGACATCTTGGGGTGGGGGGTAGGGGGAATGGTCTAGATAGCCAGGTATCAGGTTCTCTGGTGTCATTCTAAATTCTGAAAACCACAACCAAAAAGGAGCTTACTTCTTAGGTATCTATTTGTAGTGATATTTACAGGTCATTATTTGTAATCCTTATTCCCCACATGCTTGTCCCTAATTTACCACTTCTCTATTTGCAGCTTCTTCTACTTGCCCTCAGGACCGGTTATAACATTGAGGCATTTAAAAGGAATAGTTCTCCGCTATGTTGACTGAATCTTTTTCTTATACAGATGAGGCCCAGGGTTGTTAAACTAGCCCTTAATACTCTCTGCAATTCTACATTCCATAAACCTAGCACTTCTGCCAAACCGCACACGGGCATTTTGATCTTGCCCGCTCACTGGGACTCCCGGGAGGTTAATACTTTGATACTTGTTGCTACACAGAGTCCTTCGGGGATACAACATGGTAGCGCTCTGGTGCTTTGTAGGTTGGTTTCTTGTAAGATGAAGCTATGTTAATGCAAGGCTGTGTTTATGACCCTTTATGGAAAATCATTTCGTGTTGACATAGAATAAGGATTTAGTAATTCATTCCATTGCCTGGGGAATTTTTGCGTGTATTATGCTAATGCAGAGCTTCAGATAAAGTAATTTTACTTTTCCTTGAATGTTTTCATTGCCCACTATAAATAGTAATTCCTGCATTAAAGAACTTCAGATGGATTGCAGAGTTTCATTCATAAGAGTGATTTGGAGTTATTGGTGCTTTTAGTTTTATGGTGCCTGATTATTCCCACATTTTTCCCTCGGTGACTTGCTTAACTCCTGTACTTTTTTTTTGATTCTGATTTCAGATCCTCATCCTTCAGGGCCTGAAACAGGAAGTCACATGCTTGTGCCCCTCCCCAGACGGGCTGCACTTGGCTGTGGGCTATGAGGATGGGTCTATTCGGATCTTCAGTCTCCTGAGTGGGGAGGGAAACGTGACCTTCAATGGGCACAAAGCAGCCATCACTTCCCTGAAGTATGATCAGCTTGGGGGCAGGCTGGCTTCGGGGTCCAAGGTGAGACCTTTTATCAGGTGCCCAGACTGGGCTCCAGTGAAGGAATGTAAGGCCTGTGCTTACATGGGATGTTCAGAGAAATCGTTGGGGAAACAATGGGCACGTCGTGTACAGAACAGAGGCAGTGGTTGAGCCGGAGCGAGGAGGATGGGTCTGAATGGGGGGGTTTGTGTTTCCCGTCACATTGTCCGATTGGAGTGTGTCACCTATGGAAACGAGGTGAGGATGCGCAGGGTAAGTGCTGCCCAGCGTCAGTGCAGAAATGCTACCCAAACGGCGCACAGCGGAAAAACCAGGTGGGAGGAGGAGAGACAAAATGAGAATTCTTTTCCATTGAGTTTGGTAAGATGGGTAGCTTTCCTATATCTCAAAGTTAGAAAATATAATGTAAAAGATGCCACTTATAATCGCATATTGAACAACAGGAAAATACTGGGAAACCGGGCTGAAGACTGTAACCGAAGGCCTGGGCAGGGCCCAGACCCTGTCCTTGAATGCAGAGACAAAGTATGGAAAAGATGCTGGTGTTTTCTAATTAACTTGTGCAGTGAAAGCAATTTAAATAAATATCCCGACAGTTCTTGTCATTGTTTGAGAATGTGATCAAATGATTTGGAAGCATATATAAAAAAAGAGTCAGAAACACCAGAATTTTGGGAAAGAAGACAAATAAAAGAGGGTTTTAGTTTTGTTTTGTTTTCCCCCAGGGTCAGATTTTTTAGATTTCATATGTTTTCGTCCGGGACCTAAGGAAAGGAGTGAAGGTCATAATTTAAGGTCATAATTATGAGGTCATAATTTAAAACATGTCATTTTAATCTGGTATCGATACAAAATAGGTTATTGCAACCTAATGAGAGGCCCAGAAACAAACCTACTTTTCTATTCCTAATTAGTATATTTTAGAGATGATATTTCTGATGAGTAGAAAAATGATGGATAACTTAATAAAACATTAGTCAGTCAATTGGCTAACGGTATAGGGGGGTATTGAAATTAAGTTAAAGCTTTACCTCATCCCATGCGCTAAAATGAGCCACAGATTAAAGACAAATACTAAGGAGTGAGAGTTAGTTTAAGTAAAGTAGAAGATATACAAGTAAGTATTTACCTGATACCAAGGTGGAAAAGGACTTCAAGCATATCAGCAAAGAAAGACGCTATAAAGGAAAAAAGATGGATAGCTATGAATAGTTAAATTTAAAACATCTGTACATTTGAAAACATATAGGGAAGTTGTTCAGCGTGAATCCTGAGTTCTCATCACAGGGAGAAAATATCTTTCCTTTTTTTATTGTCGCTCTGTGAGAAGGCAGGTGTCAGCCCAACCTGCTCGGTCAAACCGCCGTGCCGCAGTGATACGCCAATTTGTTCTTAAAGAAACTAGGGGATAAAAGTTAAAGGACAATGAAAAAGGGAACATATATAATACTTTCAATATCAAAAGGAAGGATTAATGTCATTTGTCTCTTAATAACTTAACAATCAAGTGAAAATAAGACCCAAAGTAGACAGAAGTCATGACTTGGCAGATAGAAGAGGCCCAGGTGGCCGGTGATGGCCGCAGCTCAGGTGCCGGATTTCTCACCGGTATTCAGAAATTCAGCTCAAATAAAGATGGAGGCGGCATTTTTACCTTGTGGGATGGGCGTGGTCTTTGAGAAACTGATAATGCTCGGAGCTGATGGAATGGGAGCGGGGGCTCCGTCATCCGCACCCTTGGTGGGCTTGGGGGCCAGCGCGGCCTTTCTGGAGAGTACCTTGAAGGTATGAATTACAAACGTGAAAAATAGAGATGCCTTTTAACCCGAGAATTTCCCCTCAGAGAATTTATTCTGGTCAGAGATGTACGTGTACAAAGATTTATGTGCAAGAATGTTCATTTTCACATATTTATAATGGTGGAATATTGGAAACTACCTGAATGGCTAAAACAGAAAAAAATTTAGATAAATTACGGCATATCCTTAGGACTACTGTGACGGAAAAATGAGAGCAGCCCGGAAGGAGATGGGAAAATGGAAATATACTGAATGGAACAAGGGAGAAGGTTTTAAAATCCCAGCAATAGCATGGTGCTAGTCTGCTAGCAGGAAAGCAGCAACCTGGACATACAGGGTCCGGCACAGATAACGCCCCTTCTTTTTATTACAAAATCGTAAGCATGTGAATCTGTAACATAACAATGTCACACTCAAGCATACTGTATGACAGTTTAGGTGCCATGTTCACATTAGAACTACATTATTACATCCCTATTAGTACCCTACCAACCACACTCCAGCAAGCCTTCAGAATTAACTGGAATCTCTTTCCTCTGTACTAGTCTGTGTGCTTTCCAGGTTTTCTACAAGGACTGTAGATTGCCTCTGTAACAAAAACATTACATCCCACTGTCAGGCCTTCCGTGGTAAAGCAAATGCTTCCGTGTTGTCTGATCCTTCAGGACACGGATGTTATCGTGTGGGACGTGATCAATGAAAGTGGCCTCTACCGTCTGAAGGGCCACAAGGACGCCGTCACGCAAGCATTGTTCCTGCGGGGAAAGAATCTGCTTGTTAGCAGGTAAGGAAAACGGTTTCCCTTCCAGCTCTTTTTCTAGGTGAGCTCATCGGAGGGGGTTTTAAAGAGGGAATTTGCTCCGTTCCTCACTCATTCCTCAGCCTTCCACTCAAGCTCATGCAGTGGCTTCCTCTGCTCTCTGCTGCTCTCCCCTGCCCCATCCTAGCAGCCACCCAGTTATTTATAGCATTTTATACTTCCGTTTCTTGATCTGTCGTTATTTTCCCCTGATACCAGCTTGTCCATGTTCCTTAACCTCTTGACCCGCCTTCTGTAGAATGAGCCGTCCACTTTCTGGACCCAGAGAGTCAGGAAGCCCGAAAGGAAGCAGCGGGCCGATGTGGCTGCCCCGTGTTCGATTTGGCCTGTCTTCTGAGAAGAAACGGACTTCGTATTTGGGCTTTCTGACGTTTGTTAGGTTGAACCCTTTGCAGTTTTCATCTGTGTAGGTCAAAAATGATAGGTCGGATATCAGCAGTTTTCTATTAACCTAATGTAATAATTATCATTCCTAAGGAATGGCCACCCAGGAAGGTTTGGGATGCTGAGGTTGGCCAGGCAGTAGTTTGCAGAGCCATAGGGACGACTCAGAAATGGTGAAGGAGCAGTGACCGCTGTGCCAGGGGCGGCTTCCTGCCCCTTCACCCTGCCTCATGGGTGCCTGTGGGGAGGATGCAGGACAGAGCAGTCCGTGCAGACGACAGATTCAGTGAGAGATCGAATCACTGCAGCTCCGTGGCACACACACTACAGCTCAGGGAATGAAAAGGAGGCGGGACTATGTAGGAAAGACTTTGTAAATCGGGTTTTAGTTGTTTCGGTTTTTTTCCACTGTGGTCATGAAGGAGGATTTTATTAGCTTTGTATTCATGAGGAATCAGAAGGATAGAGGTCATTGGCAGAGAAATTAAGAGCCACTTAATGGGAGGTTTTGAGAATAGTGCTGAAGAGCCTGATTTTGAGTCTAGAGAACCCTGGACTAGTGTAAACCTAGCCAGTTGAGATTATCAGAGAGAACAGTGGGTGTGACGAGGGAACAGGAATGGGCGGAGAGACCAGTTGAGGAACTGTTAAAATAATTCAGGCAGTAGGACTTACATTCAGGAGGTGTCCAGAAATGGAGTGGAAGGAATCAAGGCTTAGCGACGTCACAGAGGTGGCATTTTCAGGACGGGAGACGGGAGCAGGCGAGGTCTGTGGAGTGTCTGTGTTAGGTGGTATGCAAGGATGTCTGTGCTATGACGAGAACGACAGCCAAAAGACCGGGTTACTTTTGTGTTTCCGAGTGAAACAATTTATTTTCTGCCTACATAGCCACATGGAGAGTTCAAATCTTTTACATTTTAAAGGAAAGCTTGGGTAGAATAGCAGCATTAGGCATTATTGCTATGTGTTATCTTTTCAAGGCTATGAACGAGACCTTGATCTCCCTGTTAGTTTTGCGATTCTTCGTAATGAGAGTTTTCCTATTTCTTCTTTCAGTGGGAAAGACACCGTGGTGAAATGGTGGGACCTTGATACCCAGCACTGCTTCAAAACAATGGTGGGCCACCGAACCGAGGTACGGGTAGGCTCCTGGGCCCAGGGAGGGGAGGGCAAGGCCGGGGAAAGGCTGGTTTCCTCTCTGGTCCTCTCGTGGCTTCTGGTATAATCGTCTTGCTGGTTTTGAGAGACAGAAGTCGATGTGGAGGAGGAAGTGCCAGCCATCAGAGCAGATATTGACATTTACTAAAAATTGGCCTTGCATAAGTTTTTAATCCATGAATATGCAAATGGTGGTCCTTATACCGGTTACCTAAACATAGATCTCTTCAGCAGAGATCACGAAACATAATACACCTTTGCATCTTACTCAGTGCTTTGTTCGTACCAGGCTTTCAAAAACGTGCCTGGAGTACATGAGGAGAAAAAGCCAGTTAGAGTCTCTGACTATGGATTTGCAACAGTGTTGCTATTCTTACTGTTTAGTTTTTGGATATTTGAGATTGAACATTATGTAATAGACAGGAATGGAGCTCCTTTTACTTGGGAGGCAAAGAAGGATCAGACTTAAAATTTTATCTTCAGTGCGTGGGCTCTCGTTAGGATTTATGCTAAACAGCCATTCTGTGAATTTAAGGACAGGGGACTGCAGAGGAAGTCCCCTTCCTCTGTGACAGCTGCATAGTTGTCACATGGACAACGGTTTTACCACGGGCTCCTTTGTAACGCTCCTTTGTAACAGTGAAATTCCTCCTAGTATGTGCTGAAAGGGTTCCCTGGATCCGAGGTTCTGCAAATGCCAAAGAGATTTCACTACAATATACTGAAACTTGGGCCATCACATCGTACATCCCAGAGTCTTAAAAGTTGTATTGTTTGAATCTGTTTATACTTTGTAGGTGTGGGGGTTGGTTCTGGTGTCAGAAGAAACGCGACTCATCACGGGGGCCTCTGACAGTGAGCTGAGGGCTTGGGACATCGCCTACCTGCAGGAGGTAATTACTTGGTTCCGATTGGGTGTCCAGGTGCCCGCCTTGGTTCAGCAGGTTTAGAGGCTCATTGACTGTAGAGTGAGATGTAGCCATTGAGTCCTTCACGGGGCGTCACAGGCTTTACAAAAATGTCGTCACATCAATAACCCGCCACCTGCAGAGGAACTTCATTCTGGGCTCCAACTGCCCTCAATGATTTGGGCTCAGAAGGATGGCTTTGGATGTGTAGCTTCTGGTGATGCTAATGTTTTAGTGCATGGGATTCTTAGCCTGATATTCCTGGACCTTTGGGTACCCATGGTGGAATCCAGATACCTGTGACCCTCTCCTCTCAAACAAAAATCTACGTAAAATTCGTGCATTTGTAAATGCATATTCTGAGAAGATCTCTCGCTTTTTCTCAGATCCTCAAAGATTTTGTGAGGAGAAAAGGTTACGCCCCTTAGCATTAGCTGCAGGTAGGTGTATGGTGTGTTCAGTAGCCATTCCGGTAGCTTCTACGTTAGTAGGCTTATTTTTTCTTTATTTGAGGAGAAAATGTAACCTCTCTTGAGTGCCAATTAAAACCCTTCCCTCTAGAACACAGTAGATCTCTCACCTGAGAAGGTTAATGAAGAGTCGATCATCCTTCTGTCACCTCGTTGCTAAGCAACAGTCCGTAGCCACTCTGGAGAGTTATTGGAGATAGTACAGCAAACAGTGTTCAGTTTATAGTTGTTAGAGTCAGCTTCTAGTATGTTCTGATAAATGTCCTTCCCCCAAAGAGGTCTGATCAGAGAGATCACTGAGTGGAAGTTATTAATGGCCCGCAGGACAGGTTTCTAAGTCATTAGGGTTAAGAGTCACCTCCTAGGACACATTTTTTTCAGATTTTCCCATTTTTATAAAACAGATTGAAGATCTAGAAGAACCTGAGCCCAAGAAAATCAAGGGATCTTCCCCTGGAATACAGGACCTGCAGGAAGCAGAGGATGGCACCCTCGGGATGCATGAAGCTCCTGAGGATGTAACTCATTTTTGTTTCTTATCTTTAACTGAGCTGAGTGGTGGGAAGGGTGAAAATTGTAACTAAATTTGGAATTCTCGTCATCCTTGTAGGGAGTATCTGTGTCATCTGCATTTCTTGGAGTCTGTCTTTTCAGAGGTTCAGCAGAACTTACCCTAACCTTCATGTGTTGCTTCTTCTGCAGCGCATCCTTGCGTGCAGAAAAGTTGGTTCCATCATGCGGGAAGGAAGGGACAGAGTCGTGAACCTCGCCACCGACAGGACAGGCAGGATTCTCGCTTGCCACGTGAGTACCAGACGTGGGAGAAAATAGCAGGGACGAGGCCGTCCCTTGCAGAGACTTGTCCTTTCCTATGGGCAGTGTGGAGATGAATTTTTCTTTGATCGTGTTAAGAAATCATTACACGATCCTGCATGGACCTATAATCCCTGGCTGCTAAGAGCATAACGATGATAATAATGGCTGTAATTGTTCTTATTAGCAACCATTCATTAGATACTTGCTTTTCTAAGTGGCTGAAAATCACTAGCTCTTCCTGAGCCTTTAGAGCAGTGCCGGGCATAGGCGGCGGTACCCACCCCCTTCACAGAGGAGACGGAGCTCAGTGAGACTGACTGTCCAGGGCGCTCCAACCAGCGAGGGGAGAACAAGACTTGATACGGTTTGGTTCTCATGGGAAAGAGCGCAATTACAAATGGCCCATCCCGGACCGCTCAGGCTTTTGTCTTTCTAGGGAACCGATTCTGTGCTGGAAGTGTTCTGTATCCTTTCCAAAGAGGAGATTCAGAAGAAAATGGATAAGAAGATGAAGAAAGCGAGAAAGAAAGCCAAGTATGTGTCTGTAACACTTCCTAACGATAAAGTATTCTGCGCCTCACAGTACTCATAGAAAAACTGTGGGTTTTTTAAGGAAATACTTACTCTATTACCAATTTTTATTAAAAGGTGGAGATTTTAGTCCAGGTCTTAAATTTATACTCTATAGTACCGCTTCATAACTAATGCGCTCCTGAGTCTTAAACTCAGAGCCCCACCGAACTAGAAAGACCGTACAGGTTTTTAAAAATATCTTCTATATGCTTTAATTCTCGGAGGCTAGCTGTGTGTCCTCAGTGACAGCAGTCTGTCCTAATGCTGACCCTCAAGACTGTGAGGAGAAAGGCTGGTTGGACGGTTATGTAATTGAAGTTTAGAGGTGATACAAGCCTGAAATCGGTCATTGTAAGTCTAGAAATCAGTTCCTGAGTGGCTGAAATTTATCAAGTCGCAAAGAAATAAAAGCAGTCTGACTTGGCAACTCTTGACATCTCTGGTTTATTTGACGTGATTGCATTGGTAAGTGCAGGTTCATGGATTTTCTAAAAAGTCCTGAAGTTAGAAAATTGACCAGAAATATTTCCGTGGAATACTTCAAAACAAAGACTGTCCCAGGAAATTGCACGAGCCGTCGTGTTCAGAATGCATTTCGCGAGCATGCCCGTCAGTGGAATAACGCCACGTGTTCGTGACACTGTAGTTCATGGAGTATTTCTGCATACACTGCATGTTGATTCTCATGGTGATCCTGTGTGGTCAGTGACACCTCCAAGATCACACCGACTATTGGCCTCCACCAGAACGTGACTTAAGTAATAGCAGAGCTTCTTCTAGAAAGGTGGTTGCATGACTGTCTTTTTCTCCCTCTAGATTAAATTCTGGCAAAGGGGAGGAGGAAGACCTGGAAGTCAGTGTTGAAATGACTCTGCAAGATGAAATCCAACGGGTGACTAGTATCAAAACTGCTGCCAAAATCAAGTGAGTGAAAGTGCAGCGTGTGGGGTGTCCCGAGGGTTCCGGAGCAACGTGGGGTGGTGAGCCGCAGAGCTGGTGGGCTTCGTCATGCCCTTCGTAAGCCGTCTGTGCGAATTACGTGTGTGGGGACAGTGATCGAGGGACGCCCGTGTCAACTCGGCTCCTGCCGCCCTCGCCCCGGACCCACTGACTCATCGTCCCGTATTTGTTTTATCGTTACACCTTCTATCTGTCTGTCTACTACTCTTCCCTGCTGCCAGTTAAAAAGAAAGATGTGTACCTCATGTTCCGAAAGGATTTAAGGTCACTTATAAAAGATGTGCAAAGACAAGGCACGTGTCAGAGACAGTGTCTACGCCCAGATTTCTTTGACTTAACTGCTCTCAGTACTCGGAGCACTCTCTCTGTAAAATCCTTTAGACTCGTCCAGACGTCTCGTAGATGGAGGGCATTGCAAAGCCTTTTTCCCGGAAAAAGTTAACCCTGTGAGCTGAGACGGTGGCTGAGACATTGAGTATTTCCTCATGCAGATCCTTCGACCTGATTCATTCACCTCAAGGGGAGCTAAAGGCCGTCTTCCTGCTACAGAACAACTTGGTGGAATTATACTCACTGAATCCCTCGGCGCCTGCTGCCCAGCCTGTGAGGACAAGCAGGGTGACCCTCGGGGGTCATCGCAGCGACGTGCGGACCTTGTCATTCAGCTCCGACAACATCGCGGTCCTTTCTGCAGCAGCCGACTCCGTTAAGATTTGGAACAGGTTCGTGAAACCGTGCTTCCTACAGCTTTATGCAGCAGTGTTTTCTGCCTTTCGACTTAGTTTCTGATACTCTTCGTGGCTGGTAACTAATTTTTCGTTAAGGCCTTAAATACAGTTCCCTCAAAATATGTCTTCAGTGCGTTTTGAGCATAGGCCTGTGGAGTTTAGGAAAAATTGCCTTTTTATTTCATACAAAAAAATTCAAACGTGTTCCATGTCTGAAGCTTGTAGCTGTCCTTGGCTGGAGAAAAACAAACATACTGCCTACTTTTTAAATTCTGGTAGGCTTTTCATGATGCCCAGTAACGTCACTGTAATCCTTCATTCCTCGCTTTGCGAGGTGACAATTTCACACCCTTTTTCTCAAGCACCTTGAGGCCGGTGGCCTTGCTTCCTGCTTCACTGGAAAATGGGATCCTCCAGAAAATGTGCATGGGCTCCCATTACATTACATCTTCCAACTCAGCTGCATCTGCGTCCACATCATCTGCCCTTCCTGGTAGCACGGTGCTGGAGCCCCTACCAGATTAATCATAATTCCTGTGTGCATTCTTTCTCATCTCCCCTTCTAGCATTTTCCTCCCCCTGCATCGGTACTTTTCCGTTTCTGTGGGATCATCCCGTCAGCACACAGATGGACTTCACAGCTCCCAGCTGAACAGGGACAGCAGCCGAGTCTCATCCTCATCTCTCTCTCCAGTCAGCTCCCTTTTATCCTCACCTTAGCACCGAAACCACTCTGGTCACCTCAGCAGTGAGCTCGTTCCTGAATCCAGTGACCTATGAGCTGCATTCGACACTCTGCTTGAACTGATAACTTTCTCCTCTTTGAGACACTGCTTTGACTTTCATTGCTTCCTCCTGTGGCTGTTCTTTCTCAGTCTTTTCTGGATCCTCCTTCCCTGTAGTGTTGGAATGCTTTCGGGGAGAGCCTTGGGACCTTTCCTGTCTGTACTCACTCTGCGATCTCTAGTCCTGGGCTGTCTCTGTGCTGATGGCACAGAAGTTTGTACCGCCAGCCTTTGCCTCTCCTGGAACACCAGGCTCACTTATCCAAATCCTCTGTTGGATCACCACTTGGAGGTCTAGTAGGCATCTCAAATTTTTACATGTCCCAAACTGTACTTGTGGTCTTCATTTCTTCAGTAACCTTCCCACCCGCTGTTCCTACAGACTTCCCCATCTTAGTAAAACCGGGGGGCAACCAATTCTGAGGCTCCTGCTGTCTGTCACCGTTCAGCCAGGAAGTAGAGACAGGGTTGGATTATAATTGGCTTTTATCACTATCAGACCAGCAGTCTGAGAAGGTGGAGGGTAAAAACCCCGACAGCCACCTTCCCTTGAGCTTTCAGAAGCAAGTTTATCCAGGGAAATGTGGGAGTTTGGAAGGGGCAGTTCCAAGGGGGAGCACAGACATGTTATTTCTCTGGGGGTGGGCACCTGAAAGTGGAGTTCTGCAGCTCCTTCCCGAGCTGGCTCCTTGGTCAGCCTTCCTGTCCTCCCGACACCTGTGGTTTATGGCCGGGGAGGTTGTATAGCTTCTGGTTAGGGAGGAGAGGGGTAAACCATTCACTCAAGTGTCCTTGGTTTGGGGAGATAAGGTCTAGCAATTCACCAGCTGACTATAAATTGCTCAAACTGTTTGGCCTTGTTTAATTTTCTTACCTGTTTCCCCATTCCACTTGCCCAGGACTTTTCCTAGCTTCTCACTATCCTGTCTCATTAGTACATAATTACTCCCTTCCGGTTGTTTTGGCCCAAATCCTTGTAGCCATTCTTGATCTTCTCTTATATCCCATGTCCGATTCATAAGCAAATCCTATCTGCTTTACCTCCAAAACTTAATCTGGAATCCAGCCACTTCTGACCACCTGCACTGCCAGCCCCGTTCCCAGTCCAGGACCGCCGCGTCTCGTGTCCCTCGTCCGGGTCTTTGGGATCGCTTCCTTACCGGTCCCTCTGTAAGCTGTTCTCAGCCCTTTCGTTTTATAACGGAAGTCATACCACTTCCAATAGCTCCCTCTCACTCCAACTAAAAGCTGAAGTCCTCCCAGACTTCTCTCTCGCTGCTGCCCCTTCTGCTCCCGGGAGCCACACTGGCCTTCTTGTCATCCCTTCCACGCAACAAGAACCTGCCTGTGTCAGGGCTTCTGCGCTGCCTGCCCTTCCTGCCTGGAACCGTCTTCCCCTGCATCCACATCACGGGGCAGCCCACTGCCCTCCCCCCGACCCTTGCACTCTGCCCCTGCTCCTGTGTTGTGTTTCTCCGTGGTAGCGCCTGCTATCGCCTGATATACCGACATTTGCTTGTCTTGTTCCTAAGGAATGTTAAGCTTTATGAGACTCTGGTGCTCAGTAAATGTTTGATGAATGAAGTGGGCATTGATACATAGTTGTTGAATGGGTGAATTTTATGGCCCAATGCAACGAAGGGATATGTATATATCCCTTTGGGGAATATATATATTAATAAGCTAATTTGACTTGCAATCCTCTGGGCTCACTTATTTCCGTATAGTGGCCAGGCAGATGCTTTTCTCTGCCTGCTGCAGTGCAGTCTCTGTTCTGGGGGGTTAGGAGGCCCCTCGGTGAAAACAAGGCTCGGCACCATTGAACATTCTCTCCTTTGACTGAAATGTGTGTGAGGCAGGGGCTGGTCAGGCTCTTCCTCTCTCGTGTTGTTCTCTTTCTGTGGCTGCATGTGCACTGCACACACACCCTGACCTCTCAGACGGGGAGGCGGGTTCCCTTCCCACGCTGGTGTTTACTCCTTCCGTCCCGCAGGTCCACGCTGCAGTGCATCCGCACGATGGCCTGTGAGTACGCGCTCTGCTCGTTCTTCGTGCCTGGTGATCGGCAGGTGGTCATAGGAACGAAGGTAAACTGAGACTTTTGCTTGGATTTTGGCGTCTTTTCCACTCAATATTCTTAAAGATGTTTGAGAAACTGTTTATTTTTTAGTGTACTGGAAATATATTAGAGTTGGATAATACAATGTTAGCTTATTGTTCCTTTTTTAAAGGGTTTTTTGGGGGAATTTGTTTTCTTTGTCTTTAAGACAGTTACAGCCACGACCCTGAGATAACTGTCACTGACATTTCAGTGATCGGCCTTCTGTGCCTCCTTTCTGAGTGCGCGTGACATTGTTTTGAGAAGACTAATGGTAAAATGCATTGAGTACCTAGCTTCGTGCTGGGCAGATGAAAGTATTCAATAAAAGCTGGCCGAGTCATCATCCCAGCTGCTGCTCAGATTGGGAGATAGCCGTGTGGGAATGAGCAGACATAGATTTGGAGTCAGAATCTCTCTCTTACAAAGTGGGTAATTTGTAGCAAGTCACTTAACTTCTCTTAATGAGTTTCCTCATCTATGTAATGAGATAATGATGCTTGCTTTTGGCAGTGCTTTTCCCCCTGGATGGGCATCCCAGCCCTTCCACTCACTGGCTGTGAGACCACTGGGCAAGTGACTTAGTCCTGTGAGCCTTGTTTCCTCATGTAAAATTATGTAAATAATCCACCTCCCAGCATGCCAAGCACTTAGCACAGAGCCTAGCTCACAGCAAATTGCTAAGAAGAGCTTGTACCTTAAGTAGCAGTGAGTAAGGGTGAGAATAAAATGGAGAAAAGTCTATGGAATGTTTTGAAAAGTGCTTTGCAAATATTTGTCATTTTTATCTCCGTAATCCAATGCCATACATGCATAATCGTTTTATTAGAAAACCTGTGTATTGCAATGGATAGCTTTTACCCAGCACGAAGTGTAAAGTGAGCTGGAGAGATCCTAGCGTCAGTGTCAGGGAAAGAACATTAAATTTCAATGAAAAGTTTCCCTTATGTTTCATTCATTCTTCCAACAAATGTTCACCTGCTGTTTGCTGTTGGTAGACTGTTTGCTTTGGAGACTGCTGCACGGCTCAAATACATGCAGTCCCTAGCCTGGTAATGTGCACAGCTAATGCACATTATCTCATTTAACCCCCACAACTGCGTAGAGGTTGGTTTTTACAGCTTTAAAAAAAAACAAAATCGGCTCATGAAGGTGAGTTCACCCACAGTCACTGAGCTGGGAAGGAAAGAGGCGAGCCAGGGACTCCAGTCTTTCACACTCTTTCACTGCCCGTGCGGGAGCTCAGAGCAGCCGGGGCTCTGGGACCGGGGTGCCTGGCCCCTTGCTTTCTAACACGATGACTTTCGTGGGGTTTGCTGCCCTCCCTGGCATTGTTGGTGGGTTGCTGTTCTCACTGTCAGTGCGTGGGAAAGGAGAAAACGAACTAGGTGGAGAAGAGCTGGGGAAACCAGTACCTTGCAGGGTATTCCGCTGAAAGGATGGATTAAAGCTTGTTGGGTTTGCCGTTGGCTGTGATGTTTACTCCAATTTGCCTGTGCCCGTGGATCTCCCTTTGGAAGCTGGGGAACCAGTGAAGACAGCAGGAGTCCAGTGCTGGGGCTGGACGACCCACAGCGGTGCAGCACGGCAGCCCTGCCGGGGGTGACTCAGCTCTCCCGACCGGGACGTCACGGCACTCGCTCGGAGAGGACGTACAGAGCAAAGAACGCGGCGTGCATTACCAAAGTGCCCGGTCGCAGGGCCGCGGTGTTGCTGCACGGTGGAACCGGGGCGGCGGGAACCGTGGGGGTGGCAGGTGTGCCGCAGGGCTGTGCCCCTTCGTGTCTTCCACAGACGGGGAAGCTGCAGCTGTACGACTTGGCCTCCGGGGCCCTGCTGGAGACGGTGGACGCACACGACGGGGCTCTGTGGTCCCTGTCTCTCTCCCCAGACCAGGTAACCGAGCCAGTGTGCGGATCTGGACTTCAGGGCTCTGGCTGCTCCTCCCCTTCCTTCTGTCGGGTGTGGCTGCTGCCTAACAGAGCTCGCTCGGGCTGCTTTAAGGGAAGCTGCACTTTAACCTTTAGATTTCCGGGGTGACACCATATCACAGCCACACAATACGAACAGCTGCCACTGAGAAACGAACCCTTGTCAGCTTCTCTGATCATCATATACGTGACATCGGACTCCTCATCTTCATGATTTTTCCTAGTGGCTTATGATGCTTCTTAGAGGAGCTGTTTCCTTGGGCTACACAGTGCAGCGCATAGAGTAGACTCTCCTGCTCCCCCGCTAGTCCGTTCATCTGTGACGTGGGAGTCTACTGTGCTTTAGCAATACGTCAGCCCTGACAAGTCATTCACTGTGCTTCCCTTTGAAGGGGTCACCCTGGAGACAGCACCTGGCCCTGTAATGGTACAGTTGCTCAGAGCATTTTGAGGTGTTTTTTGAAAATACCTTAAGAGGTCATTCATTTGAATATTCTCAAAGGTGGTGAACCTTCATTCAGTGAAAGTAGGCATTACTTTTGCAGAAAAATGGAATCTGGAATTTAGAGTGGACAATGCCTTTGGGGTCAGAACGGAACAGCATTTAAAACGTAAATAGTAATATCTTGCCTTTGTACAGTGGTCTCTCTTTTCCAAAGTATTTTCACATCCCTCAGGAGGTCACTTACTGTTATTTTTACAGTGACTTTATGACCTAGGTAGTCTTTATCACCATGGCAACAATGAGGACCAGTGTAAGTTCGTTTCCTGTGTTACAGAGCCCTGAAATGGCAGATGGACGGTAGATGCTTGAGATCTGGTCTTCTGCCTCCAGCTTCTACATAACTTGACACTCACGCTACAGTGTGACGAGACTAATTTGAACAATTTAGATTATCCAGTCTGGATATTGGTCAATCCGCTTTACTACTGAGTGGCAAATTCTTTACACTGTTGCCCTCTTAGGTGGAGGAAACCATCCCCCCGCCCCCCAGGGTTCACCGCATCCCGCACGTTGTCATCCATCTGCATTAGTGTCTGCTAGGACTTCTCAAATGAGGTCCCTGGCAGCGGCTCCAGAAGAGATGGGAAGGGGTCAGAAACCACACTTTTAATCTTTATTCCATGCCGTTAAATACAAATGGTCCTTTATACTACTTTGATGTGTCCTATTCAAGCTTCTGGACTAAAGTGCTTTTAATTGAAGCGCCGTTTGGTTTTCAGCGTGGCTTTGTGACGGGTGGTGCAGATAAAGCTGTCAAGTTCTGGGATTTCGAGTTGGTGAAAGATGAAGACAGTCCCCAGAAGAGGTGAGGAGACGTTTTTACTGGAGTGGAGGTGGCGCCCACTGCCTGCCCCTCTGACTCGTCTCTTTCTGTTGCGCTCCAGAGAGCCTTCTGGAATTTCTGTCTGGGTGATTTCTGTGATTCTAGACTCTCCGTGAAGCAGACCCGGACGCTGCAGCTGGATGAAGATGTTCTGTGTGTCCGGTTCGCTCCCGACCAGAAGCTGCTGGCCGTGTCTTTGCTCGACTGCACTGTGAAAGTTTTCTATGTGGACACCCTGAAGGTACCGTGGCCATGCCTGGGAATGCGTTCTTCCTTCCGACTGACCTTGGGTGGAGAGTATAAAGAAGTGGCCTTGACTGTGCCCAGCAGGAATATACATCTGAAAATTCGTATGTGATCAAAACAGCGTAGGTGCACCAGGGATTCTAGAGATTTAAAAGAATCCTTTGGTTTATAACTTCTGTTTAAAGCAAGTTACATTTCATGTAGTCAGAAAAGTCTGTGGACAGAAAACCCCATCAGAGCTGGTGGTTTTAAGAGCAGCGCTGGGTGACCTGGCCAGTGACTGCACGCGTGGCCGTACGTGGGGTTCCTCTGGGTTGTTCTAGCAAGGCAGCTTACTGGGCCCCAGCCCCAGAGAGTCAGCGGGACTGGACTGAACCTGGGAACTGTGTGAGGGAAGTACCCCAGGTCGCAGAGCATCCCAGCCGTGTCCTGACGGGGGCAGTGGGGGGCAGCGGGCGCCCGGGCCTCCCTGCCCACTGGGTTGTCGCGTCCCTGTCGGGGGCATGTGGGTCTGTGTGTGAGACACAGGTGCAGGCTGCCCTCAGCGGGGTGTCTTCTTTGAAAATAAACACATAAAGCAACCACAGCAGTGTGAGCAGTGTATTTGAGTTATGTTTTAGAGTCATGTGAAATAAAAACTGTGCCTACGTTTTATAGACAAACATGAATTACTTATGTTCTTCATTGTTTTAACGTTTAGTTTTTCCTGTCACTGTATGGGCACAAACTGCCTGTCATCTGCATGGACATCTCTTACGTGAGTAAAATTTTAATAGCATCTCAGCACCAAGTTGTTTTTCTAAAGCATTTTCTTAGCTCGTGGCTGGAGATCTTCGTTTGAGAGTATGTTTTCATTCTGTTGTATATCTTTCTCCGCCCCCCAAGATGAAAATGTTATAATCGTACTTGTCATATATGTTACTTTAATGCTTTCAGAGTACTTTCACAAATACCTGAATTAATCCTCGTAACAAGCTCCCTGTTGCGGATTCCCCAAATAGTATTTTGTCTAAAATGCTAAAATTGAGAGCACCCTAAAATATAAAGACTTTAAAAAGGCTTTGCTTTGAAGGAAGGTGAGGAAGCTTTATATTTGGCCATCTACAGTATTTTGCACTATGTAAACTTTTAGTCTCTTGACCAGAATTGTACTCTTGCACTGTCTGGCTACGACTGGGGGTGGCTGTTTGGGTCAGTGCATGAGCATAGGAAGTTGGTATTTAAAATATTTCCAATTTTCCTTACGCTCACAAGCATTTAAACTAGGCATTGGAATAGGAACAGGAAGAGAACTAGTGATGGTGAGCATGGGTTGAAAGGCTAGATCCTAACATTCTAGTAGGTTCTTTCCCAGCCTCTCTTTCCTTCTTTCCCTCTTCCTCTCTCCAAATCCTGTGGCAGACTTCCTGTCCGCATTCCTTTTCCCACCCACTCAGCAAAGTAGAGAGATGACCCCTGTCAAAGCACACCCCGCCCTGCAGCGGTGTAGAACAGCTAAGTCGCAGACTTCTTGCTTCCTCTTACCAGCTTTTAAGTAGATCTGGACATAACAGCAAAGAGGTATGCGGTCTTTGTAGAGAAATGCAATTCCTTTTGGACAGAAATGGGCCGAACGGTCTGGTTAGTGTTTCTGTACCTACTTTATAGGGTTCCGCGTAATCAAGTCAGGTGACGGTTCCCTCTCTGCCTCACAGGACGGGGCGCTGATTGCAACGGGCTCTGCCGACAGGAACGTGAAAATCTGGGGCATGGACTTCGGGGACTGCCACAAGTCTCTCTTTGCGCACGATGACAGGTGCGTGCCGCCCTGTCAGACCTCCCTGGGAGTCGCCCGCATCCTTCCCCCGGAGCCTCTGTGTCTGTTTAGTGCTCTCGGGCAGTCATGCCTTTAAAATTCTGGAGTGTAAACAAGACACTCTAGAACTAGCTGTTTAAAAACTCCGTGTGTAAGACTCTTTTCAGTGACGTGCAGTTGGATGACATTTGAATACTTCTCTCGCTTTTCAGTGTGATGCACCTCCAGTTTGTCCCCAAGTCTCACCTCTTCTTCACTGCCGGGAAAGACCGGAAGATTAAGCAGTGGGATGCGGACAAGTTTGAGCACATTCAGACTCTGGAGGTGACGCCTGCCTGTTTTGCTTGCCGGTCCTAGGCTGACTGTTGGTCTTCCCCAATGGAAGCAGGCGGCAGTCTGAGGAACGCTCTGACTCGGGGTTTGGTGTTTGTGTCTCCTCGTCAGGGGCACCACCAGGAAATATGGTGCTTGGCTGTGAGCCCCAATGGAGACTATGTCGTCTCATCGTCCCATGACAAATCTCTGCGACTTTGGGAGCGGACAAGGGAGCCTCTTATTCTTGAGGACGAGAGGGAGATGGTAAGGACTCTCGGCCTGGTGACCAGTGGGCTGGGTGGGTGTCTGATGTGCTGTCCCAACCAAAGTGTTCTGTCCGGTGGAGTCACACCTCAGTGAGTGCCAAGTCCTGGGAAGGGTCCAGGGGATGCTTCTGGTGCTGCTGCCACCATTCCAGCAGCCGAGCAGAGACAGTGCCACAGCGGATTGTGTCCTGAAAGCAGCAGCTTCTCACCGTCCCATTCTCCTTTCACTGGGCGTAGAGACCACATCTTTTCTGTCTAATTAATTTCTTTCTGTCTCTCAACAGCAAAGGGAAGCAGAATATGAGGAGAGTGTGGCCAAAGAAGACCAACCAGCAGTAAGTAAATCTTCTGGGATTCTGGGACTGTGCCCTGTAATTATGGGAATTTACCATGATTTTCTGATGGAATTAGAATTGGGCCAGATTCTGAAGTCAATATGGGAGAGAATCTGAGTAGTCCTTCCTAGTCAACTACATTCTGGCTTTTTTCCCTTTTCCTTTTTTTTTCAAGATTTCAGGGTATTATTTCACTGTAGAACAAAAATACAAATCAGAAAAGTAATTGAGAAATTGGGTGTTATTTTTGAACATTTGTAAAGGAGGATATTCTTATAATAACACAGGTAAAATATGTGGTTCTCTGGCACTTATTAAGTCCTCAGTGAATAATAGCTGATAAGACAGTATAAAATAATAGTGTGCCTGTTCTTTTATGGATGACTTAAGATTAATTTCTTGACTCTCTTAATGTTTGCCAACAACATGATTCAAGGATCTCTTTGTTTCTGGCAGGTTCCAGGGGAGACTCAAGGAGAAAATTACTTTACTGGAAAGAAAACTATTGAAACAGTCAAAGCAGTAAGTTGATTTTTTTCCCCACAGGATCCAAACTTTTTAGTAAAAGCCTTTATCAACCAAATAGTCCTTTGGTGGCAAATGTTGGCTGAATTTTAAATGGGGATATACGGGGATCAAAACCTGTCCCCCTTCTTTGTAACAAAGGAGGTGCTGGTACTGGATCTGTTGATCAGCACGTGCCTCGACTGGGGATCGAACTTGCAACCTTGGTGTAATCTCAGGACAACACTCTAACCAAGTGAGCTACATGGTCAGGGCGTGGTTTCCAGAAAGGAAAGCTTGATCTCCTGAAAGTAGCACCTTTCAGATGTTCCTGGGAGCTGCCCTCCCCGAGGTGTCCACATCCATCCTTACCTGAATCCAGAACACTTAGTCCCCTCCCCGAAAATTAAAGAGAAGAAAAACCAAAGACGTCTTTAAATGCAGCTTGGCACTCTTTTGGCCTGTCTTTATTAAACTGGGTCGGGCTATTTGTGGATTTGCTAATCAGGCCTTTGGGGACTCTGGGACGAAGGCATGTGTTGCGATGGCTTCTGTCCTCTGTCGTTGTCACGTAGGCCGAGAGGGTCATGGAGGCTATTGAACTCTACCGAGAAGAGACTGCGAAAATGCAGGAGCACAGAACCATTTGTAAAGCTGCGGGGAAAGAGGTAAGGTGTCCGGTGAGTTACGCTCCGGGAGACATCCACAAATAGACAATCTCTGTGACTTTCTGCTGAACTCAGATCAGGAAGTGAGAAAAATGTAACAGAAATCTTTCTAAGTCAAACGTTAGAAAGAAGGTACCGAGGACGTGTGGGAGAAAGGGAGCTTGGCTTAATGAAAAGGGAAGGACAGGAAAGTGTAGATCGATTACTTCATAGCATTGAGTAGGCACTCATGCTTCTACTTCGGTCCAGAAGGCAGGGTGACCATTTCAGACTTCGGGATGAGCCCTGCTGCCCAAACGCACTTGTAAGCACTGCTGAAACTAAAAGGCCTGGTGGTTCTTTTATATTTCGGCTTTGGAGTCAGTCTTTTCTCTTTTCAAAATGCAAAATACTATTTCTCACCCTGCCCGTGACAAGCACTATCAGAGTCTCGTTTCTAATGCCTGGATTTAACCATTTCTTCATAGGTTCCTCTTCCCACCAACCCCATCCTGATGGCTTACGGCAATATCTCTGTGAGTAGAATGTCTTAACAGTTTCCCCTTGGTTATTCAAAGGTTACTCTGAGGGGTAAGAGAGGAGGTAATACTTTCTCATTAAAAATCCCTCTTAAAGGGTGATGTTTTCTAGAATATTTTAAATTTCAAAAGGACCATTTTAGTGTAACTTCCAAGTCGTCTTTTTTTTGGACTGGCATTCTTCTAGTCCCAGAGCCCTCTGAGGATTCTGTTCACATAAGTAAACTGTGAAATGGAAGGTTTGGGAGGAAAAGCTGACATCGAGGAAGGAGAGGGGGGACTGATGGGACAGTGTGTGCCATCAGCAGTGGCCAGGGACTGAGTACTCTGCCTGCACGTCTCACTCATGGCAGGGCTTCTCTGAGTCAGGGTGCCTTCGTGGTATAGTCAGGAGAGCGGCCTGACTTACAGACAGAAGGGAACGAAGTTGGCAAGTGGCGGAGCTGGGTGTGAGCCCAGACCCGACCAACGCGAGGCCCGTGCGTGTCTCGCCACTTCAGAGCACAGTGTCGTGTGAGAGGGTGGTGGGTCCTGGCTCTTCGGAGACGGAACGAGGGAGTTCAGTAGGAGCCAGTCCGCAGCGTCACTAATACCGCTGTCCTTCCTCGACAGCCTTCCGCTTATGTGCTGGAGATTTTTAAAGGAATCAAGTCCAGGTGAGTTTCCGTGCTTGCTCAGTTGCTTTCATTTGTCAGCTAATGACGTTTATTGGGTGCCTATCTGAACGTCAGAGAAGGGGAAAGTATAATTGATGGTTATCATCCTTAATAGGTTTAACCATGTCAGAATTCTGATGGAAAATAATTCATCACAAGGTCCTTTCTGAAGTAGGGCTGGGGGTTCTACTTCTAAGGTTGAATGAAAGGTGGTGCTACTCTATATTGTGGTCATGAAACCCTCTACAACTCAGTCGGAAGTGCCACACGTGACATTTTTTGTAGCGCGCTTTCTTGGGCTTATCTTCTGTGCACGTCCACAATTGGGATCATCTTGGAGACAACTGTGTGTCTGTCCTTTGTCACAGAATGTTTCTTGAGCATTTGCGGATATTGTCATTCTTCAACATATCACTGAATTAATTAACAATACTCCATTGTACAAATAATTACTAGTGGATGCTTCATGTATTTTTTGCTGTTAATACTGCTTCGGTGAACACCTTTATGTAGAAATCCTTGTCATGATTATTTTTATTACGATGGGAGCTCCAGCCATCCAATGACTGATCAGTGGGCAGAAGCAAGCTTTTCAAAGGCTTATGTTGCTAAATTACTTCTCCAGAGTGCTCGTGCTGATTTCTACCAGGATTTTAAAAATTCTGTGTCAGTTTGAGAGGCAGAAGGTTGTTTTGTATTATTTTCATGTCTTTTGATTATTGACAAAGTTAAAATTTTCTGTTTGTTAGCCATTTGTATTTTTCCTGTGAACTTTTGTTACTTTTCCTTTCCTGTGCTTCAGTAGTTTCTTTTACTGGTATTTAAGAATTTTAATTATCTTTTGTCATATATTTTTGGAATGTTTTTTGTGATACCTACAATACCTAAATGTATCCCTTACAAGTGGTAAACAGGGCCTATCTGGATAATGATGGACCTTCACTGGAGAAACGAAAAGGGAGATTTAGGTTCCTGGAGGTGCAGTGCATTCCTAGATGGGCAGGTTCTATGTTTCAAAGCTTTAGTTTTTCTTAAACCTAACTTACACGCCTGTGACGCCAACTGAAATCCTCTTAGAATTGATGACATGATACTAGAGCTAGTTCAAGAAAAGCGAAACTGACCACGTTGAGGAACGTGGCATTTTCAATGTTCATGTTTTCTTCGTCAGTGAGCTGGAAGAATCCCTGCTCGTGCTGCCGTTCTCTTACGTCCCAGACATCCTCAAACTCTTCAACGAATTCCTCCAGCTGGGCTCTGATGTGGAGCTTCTGTGCAGATGCCTCTTCTTTCTCCTCAGGTAACACCCTTGTCCAAAGGGGACCTCGTCTGCCCAGCAGGGCTGCTCTAGTTGAACCTTAACAGAAGCTGTCACCGCTTTGGGATAAAGAAATCTGGTGTGCCCTGGCTGGGTGGCTCAGTTGGTTGGAGTGGCGTCCCATACACGAAAAGGTTGCGGGTTCGATCCCCAGTCAGGGCGTGTACTGAAGGCAACCGGTCGATGTTTCTCTCTCACATCTGTCTTTCTCCCTCTCTCTCCCCTTTCCTGTCTCTTTAAAATTAATAAAGCATGTCCTCAGGTGAGAATTAAAAAAAAAGAAATCTGACGTTTCAGTTTCAGAGACTGTTACAGAATTTCAGTGCTGCCTGCCAGAAGTTATTTCTTATCCTTTGGAATCATTCTTGCCCTTAAAACAAGTAATTCGAGGTAACACCACATCGCTCAGGGATGCCTCCTCAGTCGTGGGTCTCCAGGCTGCGGTCTGACGTAGTAGCTCTGGTTCTAGTCAGTTTGCTGAAAGCCACTTACTGAATGGCCAGTTTGCCTCTTTTGTAGTTTCTTATAATAGTTCAGTTTAAGCTAATGGTTTTGTTTTGTCTTCCTCATAGCCTTTTCAGGAGTAGTGGACTTACTTCCCAGGTCTTTGTAGGTGCAAAGGCGAAAGAAGGACATACATAGAATGAACTAAGTCGGACAATATGTTCAGTAGATGATATTCTGAAATACGAAGGATTCTTGTTCATATGAAAGGGGAAGAATATATTTATACAGGCTTAACAATCTGTTAGCTTCTCCCACCCTCTGCCCCTCAGTCTCAGGCTGTTAGAACAGAGAACAGAGAAAGCAACAAACTGAACATTCCTTAAAATGCTGTTATGAGGACAAAATAACTGGCCAACTAATACCCAAAAACTAAAAAAAAAAGTAAAACAGGTATATTTAGTGAAGTTGATGAACTGGCCTGTTTTTATGATTCTTAACCCTCCATTCCTTTTATTCTGTCCAGGTATTAGCAAAAGAACAATGTATTATTCGGTCGCCATATTTAGAATTTGAGGCAAGTTGTGAGGACTCGGCAGTATTACTCGTAATCCCTCACTGCCCTGCCGCATGTGCTGTTGGGTCGGGGTTACGAATCCTAAGAGCAACACCGTGACCCCCAGCATGCCAGAGGGTCGTAGGCAGGCACCACCTCGTACGTACATCTGGTAGGGCCCCGTTGTAGGCGAGGGTGAACGTGGAGGTTAAAAGAACATGAGGGCTTCGCCGAAGACTCGGGGCTGTAGGTCAGTGTTCGAACGTGTGATAAGGTCCAGGACAGTGGTTTTTCTAAGTGTCATCAGATGGGACTAAATAGTAGGGAAAAAATTTCTTTAGCTTTTTTTGTTAGAAGCTTTTCTAACCCCTGTGATATGGTAAATAGATTTTGTTCCTTAATTTTGATATTGGGTCTATTCGACGTTTCCAGAAAGGATAAGTAGAGCTAGCCCACTACCCCTCTTCATAACATGGCTGTTTTGTTTTTCTATAAGGATTCACTTTGGGCAGATCACTAGCAACCAAATGCTTGTGCCAGTGATTGAAAAACTAAAGGAAACAACTATTTCCAAAGTCAGCCAAGTCCGGGTAAGTACGTCGGAAGAGACACAGCAGCAAGGGGAAAATGCTGGTGTGCGTGTGACTCAGAGGTGGCACGGTGTGCTGTGCCCCGTCTCGGGTGGCATCGGCGTTGGTGGGGACAGGAGAGCAGCCAGACCTGGGGCAGGGAGGGTGAGGACAGCACCTGAAGCCTCGGTCCTGGCTCGCTGAAGAGAGAGAGACGTGTGTTTAATCTTTCCTGGATTCCTCCCCAGGATGTTATTGGCTTCAACATGGCGGGCCTTGAGTATCTCAAGAGGGAGTGCGAGGCAAAAAGTGAAGTCATGTTTTTTGCTGATGCGACCAGCCACTTGGAAGAGAAGAAGAGGAAGAGGAAAAAGAGGGAGAAGCTGATTTTAACACTGACATAGAACTGAAATGTGGAGCCTTTTCCTGCTTTTCTTTAGAAGGAGTTCCCAGCTCAGCAGCGGTAGAGTCCATGTCAACTTAAACGTGACCAAGTAACAGCTGCTTGTGCTGCCGAAGCTCCAGCACGCGGGCCCAGCTTTCCCCGGGGAGCTCCAGCGCGGGCCTGTGGGCTCTGTTCCTTGGACTTGACCCATGATCAGTTTAAAATCTCTTCTGTGCCCTGAAGCTTGAGCCTTTCAGGAGTTGTCTCTGTTGTATTCTAGCAGGGAGCAAAGAATTTTTTTTTAACTTGGTATATATTTCAGTAGTTAAAATGACCATTTCCGAAGTTTATCTTATTTATGACAGATTTGTTGGACGAGTTGTACTCTGTGTTCTGCTGAGACAGTCAGGTGCACAGTTGAATGTCCTCTGCCCAGAAATGCAGCCATGGACTTGGAGAGCTGAAAAGGGCCATGAAAGGGATCTACAGCAGCCTCCTTAAACTTGACCTCTTGCAGGTTGTTACATCTGTATATAAAACGTCCTACTGGCTAATTGTTTATGCCTCTCTCAATAAAAGAGTTGTTTCTAATGCAAGTGGAGTCGAGCTGAGACGCCTCGCTGGGCTTCTGGATACACGACGCATGCGGTGTGTGTGGGGTGGCAGCCTCCGGGGAGCTGGGCGTGTTCGAGGAGAAGAAACTGAGATGTACCTTTGGGCTTGGGCTTTTCTTTGTGGGACGTTTTCAAATCACTAATTGAACCTCCTTGTTCCATTTCTGTTCCAATTTTCTGCACCTTCTTGGGTCAGTGTCAGTAGCCCGTCCCATCTGCGTCGCTGGGTTGTAGTGCCACCATGTCCCCTGGTCCCAGGGCTGCAGTCCCTGGGGCTGCCTTGCTGGCCCACGCCGCGAGTCTGCTTTGTTCCTAAGCGCAACACAGAGGCAGAGTGTCGTGGTGGTGGCATTGGGGGGGCAGCGTCAGAGGAAAGAACCTGGCATGGAGTTCCTGAGGCCTGACTGGGAGAAGGCGAGACTGGGCAGTGCCGTGGATTCTAGGCGCCTCGCAGTCGGAGAGCCGGCCTTTTCTGTAGGCGGCTATTTCTGCCACCAGGGAGAGGCGTTTGTTCCTTCATCCTTGAAGTTACCCTAATTCCTGAGCGAACAGGCTGAACCGACGTCATGCTTGCTTCTTGGAGTTGTTCATCGGAACACTGGGAAGAACTGCAGCGTTCTGTGAAGGTCCTGATAGCCCCCAAACCAGAACCGGTTCCGGGGGGCCCCTGCGAGCCTGTGTTTCAGAGTGCTGCTCCCGCAGCTCTGTGGCCACTCCAGGTCAGCAGAGCCGGGGCGTGCGGGGTGTCTGTCTGCTGAGGGCTGTGCTGACCGAAGGCAAGGAGAGCCTGGGATAGACGGACATGGTGTGTGTAATAAGTGACTCAGCTATAACTCCCTAAAAGTCCTTGAAACTCCGCAACCCTAAAGGTTTGAGGTTAACCCATGAGTTACAAAGTAAACCGTAAGCCAAGGAGATTTTTGGTCATTAGGGCAACATTTACTGGCTTAGTAGCCTGCCATTGGCTGTTCAGCGCTTAGTACAGAAACCACTAAATGAGTAATGTCTCTTGGAAATAACATGATGTTACCTACTGTACTGCCATAAAGGCAAGCCCCATGAAGAGTTTATGAGGATTACATCTAAGCTTTGTGTGTGTGTGTCTGTCTGTCCATGAAGATACGCTTAACAATTCGGAGATTTCCTGGCTGGAGGTTAAGTACTCAGTATACCTGGTATGAAGCTGTTTCTCAGGAGCCAATGTCATGTCTGTCTCATCCTGAAGAAATCTAGTAGCGCTCAGTCTAGGGCAGGCAGTGCGAGGGAACTGCCCCTGTGTGCGTGCCTGTCTCAGGAGCGCGCGCTGTGCCGCGGGGCTTCCTGGGGGCTGGGTGATGTGTGATGGGGCGACAGTGGACTATGGAGCCGACAAGACATTTGCAAAACTGTGGATTTTTATCCTTCATGTAAAATCTGTATGTTACTGGTTTACCTAAACTTAAATTTTTTCCCCAGTTTCAATTCTAATTTGGTAAGTGTGACAGACAGGACACAACCAGCGCTCTCTGGGACCCTCACAGCTGTAAGGACGTGTGAGGAATCTCGTGCGCCGAACGCTGGGGAACCACTGGCCCGCGTGGCCCCCTGCTGTCTGCACCCCTGCGCCTGCTTTTCGGAAAGTCAGCTCCACGCTGAAAAGAATGAATTTCTCAACCGCATTGAAGTAGGTTAGAGTTTTACTTCTCCTACTTAAGACTCTCCAAGCCTCTCTTTCCTTATTTGTAAAGTGGAAAAAATAGTATCTGTCTTATTGTTATTATGAGGATTAGCTGTATATAAAGGAGTAGCTATTGTAGTTATTAAAAACCAGCATTTTCACTCCACCAGGCTCGGTGGCTCATTGGTGTCTGGCTGCAAGAAGTGAACCGATACGAGGTCTGAGGCCTCGGGTGTGAACGGCTGGAAACGGTTTCATACTCACCAGACCTAGTGAGGAGAGACCTTCCGGGACATGAAGAGGCCCAGGGCGGGGGAGGGGACTGCAGACACTCTCCGGGCCACCGAAGTTTCCTTTCCCACGCGAAGGTCTTTTGGTCTCTTATCGGAATTGCTGCTCGTTAAGATGGGTACAGCACTCGTTAAGGACTGAAGTTCGTGACCAAATGATTTGTGTGCACAAGCTCATACGTTTCAGAAGTCAACCCTCTTTTCTGCATCATTTGCGCAATTTTAGGTACTTTCCTGTCTAATGCAAGTTCTGTGTGCTTGGGCTGTGGGGTGGAGGATGGATATTGATCTCCTGGAACTACTTCTGCCCCCCGGTGCCTGTTTCTCTGCCCTTCCAGAGGAGCCCTCAGCGCCGTGACCAGGTCCCCAAACCATGTCAACATAACAGATTTCATGTTTTTTTTGCGCAGATGGACTGAACTATCGTTGATGTTGGAAGTAGATAAAAGATCTAATAAAATTCTTTTCCCCGTCTATCTGCGCCTGGCAGGTGGTCTTCAATCTATAGGCAAGGAAATAGGAATTTTATTAGCACAGATGCCAAGTGACCTTGTGGCTGTGCTCAGCAGCAGGGACGCAGACATTCCAGAGCAGCACCCACTGACCTGTGTGAACAGGATGTGAGCGGACCCCATTTCATTTCCAGAGGGCTCCTCAGTTAGCTTGCTTTCGTCACTGAAGAGCAACCCTCCCTCAGAGCTCACACTCGCGCGCACACACATTCCCAGTGAGGCCTTTCCTGACCACTCCGTTGCAGACTGCAAACCTCCCGAACACTCCCTACCACCCTCCCTGCCCCCTACGTTTCTCTGCATCGCCCGCAGCACCATTATAGTCCATGCCGACATACGTGTGTATTGTCCGTCCTGCTGGAGTGTAAGCTGCATAAGGCCAGGGATTTTTGTCTTGGTTCATCGTCCAGGGCCTAGAACAGTGCGTTAGCACACCAGACACCTGCCTAGCATTATCTTTGACAGAATAACTGAACAAATGAATCCAGCTCCCTTTCTGTTGAAATGAAGGTCATCGGACACCAATTCCCTGGATGTGTCCTTCCCCTGCGAATGGTTGGATCCGAAACCTTCACCTCTCCCTGCCCAGAGTAGCGCTCCAGCTCTGTGCCTGATCGTTCTCTTGCTGTCTTTTCAGCTATTGCTGCTTCAGTTACTTCCTGTCATTCACATTTTTAATGTCCGTCTTCTGATCCATTCTCTTCAGCCTACAAACATAAGTCTACACGCCAAACTCAAAACCTGTTGCTCTGAGGTACCGTATTCTATTGCTCTTCCCTTTAGTAATAGTTTTTATCTCCACACGCAGTATTTCTGCCTTTTTAACATGCAGTCACCTTTTCTTAACATATTTTTGATTTTTAGAGAGAGGAGAGAGAAACATTGATTTGTTCCACTTATTTAGGCATTCATTGATTGTTTTGTGCCCTGACCAGGGATTGAACCCGCAACTTTGGAGTCCTGGGGCAACACTGATCAGCTGAGCTACATGGCTAGGGAACTCCTGGTCATTCTTTATCTTTCACACTTAGTGTGTGGTCCAGCCAAGTCTTGCAGTCCTATTTAAATCTGAGTTCTCTGTGCCGCTGCTGTAGCACCTGCCAGCCGTCCATATTTTCCTTGAAATTTTGTGTCTTCTGAGATATTTCATGGTTTTCTAATTGCTTGTTCTGTCTCCATTGGCTCCACTTCTTTCTGCTGCTCCCTAAACAGACCCCAAATTTCTGCTCCTTTCCCATACCTTCCTTCATCATCTCTTTATAGATGATGCTTAAAATTCCGTCTCCAGCCCTGACTCCCACTGAGACCCAGGCCTGCATATCCACAGTTCATCACCTGAGCCCACAACCTTGGAGTTGGCCTCTTTCCGTCCTCTTTCTTCTATCGATGGGTTCCACCTCGGATTTTACAGCCCTGCCCCTGCCCCGCCCAGTGTCTTTCTTCCATGTCCCTCTTCCATGGCTGCTGGCACCACGCTGCAGTTCTTGTCCTTGCGCCTGGCCCATTGACGTAGCCTTCCCATGGTTCTTTGCCTGCCCAGTCACTCTTCTCCAAAACATCCTGCACGGTAACCCTGGATTCATTTTTATAACGACCTGCGGATTCTATCCCCACCGTATCAAACCTTCAGTGGCTCACTGTTGCTTATTTAATAAAGTTTCACCAGGAATTCAAAATCTTCTACACATTGATGCCAACCAACTCTCCCACCATATTTCCTAATACTCCCTAAACTCTCAACATATCAACCCCCCCATGACCTCCCCAAACACCTGGCGCTTTCCTATCGCTATGGATTTACTCTTGCTAGCTTAAGTCTCCTTTTATCAGAAGTTTCTGCATTCTATGACTCAAACGTCAAACAGATCTGTAACACAAAGTATGTACTACATGATCCATGTCACTGGAGTGCAAAATACTGCGGGAGTCAAGTGTGAAGACTTCTGCTCCTAAATGATACAAGTTTTAAGACAGAGTCCAATTTTCATTTTTATGTATGACAAAATATTTCCCATGGTGCCCTGCATCTAACCCAATACCTGTATGAGAGCCACACGTGTGACACCAGTGTGAAGGTCTGTACGCGTAATTCAGTGACTATCCATTCGCCTTTATAATAAAGTATCTCTTGTCCCTCAACAGGATTATTCTTGATGACAAAGACTTGCTTTAAAGAAAAATTCTCATTATCTGAGAGCCCGTAGACAGACAACATCGGCATCGATTCAACTTGCAGGAACTGGGCAGGCCCCGTGTGTCGCATTTTGCTAGGGGCTGACGAAGGTGAATGAAGACTATGCTTTCAAAACTAGAATTAATGAAGCTGTGCAGTGAGGCTGCGAGGGGTTAGAAAATAGCATCTTACTTCCGTGTTCCCCGGGTTCCCGTGTAACTTTCGCACTGCGTGTGACGACTCAGACACCATTAAAGGATATTCGCCTCCACGGGTAAGAACAGGACGTCATGCTCGGTCATGATCTCGATGTTGTGCGAGATGTGTGTCGACCCCTTGGCGCCGTCCTCCCCCACAGCCATGGCGTACAGCTCCACCTTCAGTTCCACCTGCAGACCCGCTGCCACCTGTGGGACACAGCGCAGCTTGAGGATCAGGCACACCTGAGGTCAGATCTTGGTTTTCACGCCAAGTTGGGCAAGTTACCGAAACTCTCATCTGGTTTCCCACCCATAAATCTGGCACGAAGGGATGATCACTGTTACAGCATTTGGAAGAACTACTGTGTGATTCGAGGGGCAGAATTCCACTGAGCAAACGGGGCCCAGGGTAAGTGCTGACAGAGAAAACCAGGTGCTATTTAGGAAGAGGTGTAAGGAAACTAAATTCCAGGGTTCCGGAGGTGACGCCGAAGGCAAACTTCCATGCCCATAGTTGTGCTAGATCCTGAATGTCAGTAGTGAGTTTCCACCCTTGGCACCCTTGCAGATAAAGATAGTCTAAGAGATGGTGAATCCTGCACCTGCGCCCTGCCCTGCCTTGGTCTCTAGTGTTCCTTATGCAGCACCCATGACGTGACAAAGCCAGTAGGGGGAGACAGAATTAAATGCCAAACTGTTTAGGTCTGAGAGCTACATGGAAGACATTTGTACCAACAGAGAAGAAAGCTGA